>APFE031315877.1:0-20168 GCA_000404065.3 Pinus taeda | reverse complement strand
GGCTATGTTCTGTTCATTTTTGGAAGTCATGAAAGCTGCACCTGTCGATTTTGGGAGTCAGTCCATGTCTATGTTCATTTCTGCAAGGTCTGTGTCAATCATGGTTTATGTATCCGAGTCTGTAATGTCGGTTCTGCCTTATCAGTTCAGCGTCTGTAAGCACTTTCTCAGTATTGTAAGGGTCTGCAACCTCCTCCCTCGCGGTGCAGGGAGTGGTAGGTTCAGTTTTGTAGTCTTCAGTATAGTTATGGTTCTAGTTGGGGAAAAGAGGACGGTCTCACAGTCCTCCCTCTCAGGCTCAGTTTCAGATTCAAAATGTCATCCTGTCCATGTAGCCAATTTTGGCGGAAAATGTAACCCTCTGTAACTTTTTGTATTATAATAGAATAGTCCGATTTACACAAAACAAAAAACAAAAAAATATTTTAGCCGAGTGATTTGGGGAAATTCATTTCCCAATTATATGGATTTAGGTCTCCATTTTAATTATAACTAAAAAAATATTAATTTTAAAAATAACACCAGAAGAATTATATATTATTTTATATAATAATAAGTATATTATATGAATTAAAATATATATTAATTATACCTATTTTACTCATTTTATTTATTGTTTTTAAAGAGATAAAATGTCTATATTAATAAGAGGTAAGGTATATAGCGTTTGTCTTCCTATATTAATATTATTTTATTGAGTTAATAATATAGTCACAAAATAACCAAGAATAAAAATATATTAACATCCCAATATCTAAGTTATAAATGTTTCTTATTTAAATTATTAGGTAAAAATTATATTTTTAAACCATATAAATGAAATGGATTTATGATTTGCCTTAAATTCTTAATAAAACTATTTGGAAAAAATAGAATAAATAAAAAATAAAATATGGAAAACTAAGTTTTGGCAATTTCTGGTAGAAAAAAATAAATGTTGTTGAACGTACACAGCCGGAAAAGTTTTTCCGATCAGTGGAGCCATCGACCTCGTATTTGAACTAATATAAGCATCTACACTTTTGATTTCAAATACCCACTTCATTTGAATCCATGAAAAGAAATGCACAATTCACATGGGAGAGGTTCGAGGTTCGTGGATAAGACTAAGAATTAAATTAAATCCATCGCCACCTGCACGCGGGTTGATACTAACGGCCTGCGTATTCCCCACTTCATTCGAATCTCATGAAAGAAAATGCACATTTACATTGGAGATGTTCGTGGATAAGACTAAGAATTAAATTAAATCCATCGCCACCTGCACGCGGATTGATACTAACGGGCTGCGTGTTTATTTTCGGCAACCAATAGATCCCATGCTATTGGGTCATTAATGCTTATCCTTATTTTCGTGGATAAGATTAAGAATTAAATTAAATCCATCGCCACCTGCACCCGGATTGATACTAACAGGTTGCGTGTTTATTTTCGGCAACCAATAGATCCCATGTTATTGGGACATTAATGCTTATCCTTATCTTATGTAGCACCATACCTCCATGGTATCCCCATATTCTTATCTTATGTAGCACCATACCTCCATGGTATCCCCATATTCTATATCTTGATTTGACATAAAAGACAGTTGTATGGGCATGCCATTCATACAAATGTCCTTTATGTCAAATCGAAATATGGAATATGGTGCTACATACAATAAGAGTAAGCATTAATGGCCCAATAGCATGGCATCTATTGGTTGCCAATCTTCAAACAGGTTTTTAAAAATGAAATGACGTGTACCGGTTGGACTTGACAGTGGAAAGAAATCATTTGTACGGGTTGGCCTTACAGTGGAAAGAAATCATGTGTACGGGTTGGCCTTGACAGTGGAGAGAAATCGGAAAAAAGGCAGTTGTCTATAATGCGACTTTTTGAAAGCTTTTCCGGTGGGTTTTTCTGGTCAAAATCAGGCAGCAATTTTTTGGAATCGCAAGTTTGATAGCTAGTTTCTGCACAATCAAAGCGTCCAAGGGGTTTTTCAAGGTGCTGAATCCAAATATGCAGTTAAAAAACCATTTTAACTGCAACAAATCAAGATTTAACATCACCGGAATCTCCAAAAAATCACATTATAGACAACTCCGAAAAAAATGGGTATGGATGTAGTTGAAATACGTAGTTGGCATTAGTTGAAATACGTAGTGGGTATTTGAACTGCGACCTTATTGTTTGCATTAATGAGGATAGATCGGCTTATGGAGATATCCACGTTGCACTCTTTTTGACAGGATTTAAATGAAAAAAAAGTGGGTATTTGAACTCGTAAATGTGGATGGATGTAGTTGAAATACGTAGTGGAGTTCAAAAGCTACATCTTAAAACTTATTACATTTTTTCGCAGATCGTATGGGCATAATTCCATTTCATCCTTCGAGGGTTTTAATTTTATTTATTTCAAAGGGTTAAAATAAATTATACTAGCAATTGTCCCAAAAGGTACAAAGAGAGGCCGATAGGATTATTAAATTGGAATTGTTGAATTTTTCTAGAAGAGTTAATTGGTTTGTGGAAAATCTTGTTTTCTTGGACTGAATCATTGTGCAATTACTTTTTTTAGATGTTTTGTTTATATCTATATTACAAGGAACACATTGAATGTCTTATTTCATTTATGCTATCCTTACAAATATCCTTTCCGTGCTTTCTCTTGATCAATTTGATGAAATATTCCATTATCCTTTGGTCAAAGTCCTCACCTACATATTAGTGTACATCCCGGTAAGTTCAAAGCTCGAAAGCCAACCAAAAAAGTCAATGATAACCACCGTGCACGTATTCAAATTCGTAATGTAAAACTGCCAGACAAAGTTCAGATAGATTAGCTCCAAGATGGGTATCACCGTTTGTAGCCAAAACCTCAAAAACTCCGTTCTCAATAGTCAGAACGCTGACATCAAATGTGTCACTGCCAAGATAAAAAACAACAATATTTTTCTCTCCACCCTTCTTGTCCAAGCCATAAGCTATTGCTGCAGCTGTGGGTTTGTTGATAATGCGAGCTACATTCAAGCCAACAATAACACTAGCATCCTTCGTTGCTTGGCGTTGTGCATCAGTAAAATAAGTTGCGCAAGCCAACAAGTTAACAGTGACAATGCAGTGAACAATTGGTTACCCACAACCTCATTAAAAAAAAAAAAGTTGAAAAGAAAGCATACCAAGGACAGTCACCACGGCATCCTTTATAGTCTTGCCAAGGAATGCTTCTGCAGTCTCCTTCATCTTAGTCAAAATCATAGCACTAATTTCCTCAGGGCTAAATACCTTTGTCTCTCCATCTCGTACCTGAACATGAATATAAGGTTTCTCTTCTTTGTTCACAATCTTGCATGGTACCAGTTTCATATCCTTCTGAACTTTTTTGTCTTCAAACCTATATAAAACAAATGTTTTCATTTAATTGTGCTCATCAAGTAAAAGTTTTAAATCATTTTCGTGAAGTTTGGATAGGGTAGAAACCAAATCCTGATCTGACCCCAACCAAAATGTTGCTCGGCCCCTGACTTAACATGCCAATTTCATGACTGGCACCCTTGTGGGTTCAATATCAAGGCAAGAATTAGACTTGCAATAAATATAATTGTCTAATAAATGGGCAAATCAGAGATTAGAGTACGTACTTTCTCCCAATGAATCTCTTGACATCAAAGATGGTTCATTCGGCATCAATCAAAAGAAAGAAGCGGAATTTAAACCAAAATGAAGGGAAACAAAATAGGATCTGCGACTCAGCAATTGCAACGAGCTCCTCCCTGAGCCACTTCCAATTCAAAGGTGGCATAAGCAAGCTGGCATACTGTTGGAGATCCCTGGTATCCTTTTGAATACTCTTGGCAGACTTCTTCCTGGCCATGCAAATACGACAGCGTCCATGCCATACTCATTCATATAAACCTCAATATTGACCTCATATTTACAAGGCACTATAGAATTATACATCCTCGAGATCAGAGCAGCAACAACTGGAAGAAGAGTTTGCGCAGCATTCCATCCGTTCACCTTGGGGTGTATAGACAGTTGAGGGTATTCTCCATATTCATTATCTCCGCTATTCCACTTCAATAGGAATATTTTTTGAAATCTCTGTTTTAAGCTTAATTGAATGCATAGAATGAAATGGTCATAACTGGATCTGCATATTACATACCACGACTTGAATGTCTGTAAATGTATTGATCATATTGTAGATTACCCATCCACCTTAAACCCAAGGTTTATATTAATTCAATCACCCTAATACTGATATATCTGGAAAGACTCAGTATTGAATTATTTTTTTGATTTTTTGAGAGAAGTTTTAATTTGGTATATGATGGTGTTCTCACTTGAGGTTGAATTTATTATTGAGTAATATGAATGTGTTTACTTCACAGTATATACTTTGGTGGCTCAAGTAGTTGTATTCTTGGCTATTGGATACACTATTGGTGAATACATGGTATATCCCATGGCTATTGGATACATTATTGGTGAATTCCCATTAATATTTGTTATATATGCTAATATTACAGCGATAGTGACTGCATTTCATCATTACCAAAGAAGATTATTAGAAGGTAAAGTCATTTCTCTTCAGCAAAGCAAGCTCCTCCATCCATACCTCAACCCATTCAACCTAAAAAGGGCTCTGGTACTCTGTTAATTCAACTACCTAAATTCGTATTTCAACAATTTTTTCTTTGGTCAACACACCTGGTTCCATTTATCATATAAATTACTAAGTCGATTGTTTCTTCTAAGCCAACACTCCATTGCCTCATAGCAATATATCAAGGGCACTGGTCTTTATTTCTCAAAACTCTGTTCTCTTGATGCCAAATGATGCCAAATCACACATATAGCAGACAAGTGTTGAGTAATTTCATGTGCATTTAATGATATAACTCATGAATCTTATTTCTGATATACATTGTTCGAGGGTCCAAGTCGTGATTGTTAAATTGCTAATTTAGTTTGCTTATAGACTGTTTGTAGAAATGCCAATATGAATTGGCTTATATAAACATCATTCACTGGTATTCATTGCATTATGATCACAGCCCTATGACTACTTACCAAAGAGTATGTTTAATGGCCTTAAGTCATAATATATCATTCTAGGGTATTTATTCAAGGTTCTTGGCGCCAAATCCTGATATTAAGGTTCAATTCCAGGCTACATACAAAGAAGAAGTGGGTAGCTTATAAATTTTCAAATGGCTCAAGAATTAAATGCTAGGGCATTTTGTTTATTATCTTACTAGCAAACAATTTGCTATTTGTTGTGCATAGATTCTGAAATAATTGACTCAGATGTATTAACGATCATGAAAATTGACATCCTGTATGCTAGGGCAATTTGTTTATTATCTTACTAGTAAACAATTTTCTATTTGTCATACATAGATCCTGAAATAATTGGCTCAAATGTATTAACAAACATTTAAAAAAAAAAAAGGAAATTTAATTTTGAAACCCCAAATGAATTCATTCTCATTAAAAAACCTTTTGTACAAGCACAGAGGGCCACCGTTAACCTAAAGGAATAGCCCAATCTAATTAATCAAAACAATGGAAAGATAGGATTGATTTTGAAACTTCAAACGCCATCAAAATTTCACTCAATGAAAATCTTTGTACAAGCACAATGGGCCACCATCCTTTTCCTCCCAAGATGGGGAGGCTAATTAATCAAATTTAAAAAATCTGCGTCCAATTTAAATATATGGTTCCCTCCATGTTGCCCAAATCAGACATAACAAAGGCCTTTTGGTATTCCCCAACTCTTTTTTCAAAGAAATTTGTTTTCCCTCTGCACATTCATTGAAAAGAAACCCAATAAAAATTACAAATTTCTAAGTAAATACAAACACATAGGAAATGTAATCAACAATAAAAACCAAATACTTACGGAAGAGAGATTAGCTCTGTGCATTATACACTTTACTATACCCCAATGCAACCTGAATTGCCAACAAAGAGATTGCCCAATTAAATTGGTAAAACATTACATCATGTGCACGTACGATACAAAGCCGTACTTATTCCTGACAATAACAAATGCATACCAAAAGCCTGTTAGCAATAAAGTCAATGTACTGACTCATGAGTTTAGCATTCATCCCAACAAGATCACATGGAAGAGCATCACAAACAAACTCCCGTTCAATCTCAACAGCATCATAAACTATCTCTCTAACTCTCTTTTGACTGAGAGAGGATGCTCTCACCAGCGCATAAATGAGAAAATGCAGTCCGCTTCGCAGCTTTGAGAAGCGGTACTCTGTAAGGCGCGTAATCCATCAGAGGTGATTTCAGTGCTTTCATGCCCAGATCCGCGACAAGCTCGCAGGAAACAAGGAGATTGAAAAGCGAAGTCATAAGCTTCCTCGTCGTTAAGCCCAAGAACAATCCCTATCTTCGAAGTCATGAACTGCAGCAGGAGCGTTAATGGCTCCATTGACGGAATCTGCACGAATTTGAGGAGCCGTGGCTGCGGCCACCGAAGAATATTGCAGGGCCAATTAAGCAAGAAACCATGTAAGGACTAGGGCCAATTAAAATGGGAATCCGGAGACTCGGGTACAAGATAGAGGAAAGGACTAGGCCAAAGTAAGGCTCACTTGGGAAACGTAGTAGTCTATTACACGGTTGGGATGTGAAATTGTCCGAAGAACTAATTATACAGAACTTTAAAAGATAAGTAAATATTACAATTTTGCAATTTTCTTTATGTAAATTTTATGAGCTTAGTTACTAGCAAAGCGTAGAACTTGTTTTTAATTAAATGACTCTGTCAAAGAGATGCATGTATAAACGTGTACATATAATTGTTGAAAATACAATTGTCGAAAAGAAGAAGTTTATCCCTACACATTACATTAGGAAAATGTGAAAGAATGGAATACAATGTCGTTATTTGAAAAAAAAAATAAAATTAGTTATTTCTCCACTTTTCTCCCTATGTTCCAAGAAAAAGGGGTTCCAACAAAAAGGTAGATAGTTAGTATGCAAATGAAATCTTAGAGGAAAATGGGAATTATGTAATATCAATTTCTCCCTATGTTCCAAGAAAAAGGGGTTCCAACAAAAAGGTAGATAGTTAGTATGCACATGAAATCTTAGAGGAAAATGGGAATTATGTAATATCAATTAAAAAATAACAGAAACATGTTAATGTTATGTAAAGAACAACCATTTTTTTTTCGAAAACTTGTGGGTCTAGATTAAACTTCACAACACCGAATATGTTCTCTTATAAGGAGGAAGACTACATACTAAAAATTATTTAAGCCATGAATCACTGCCTAAATATTGGTAAATATTTAAGGCATTTTAACACAATATTTACCACATTCATACTTTGCATTCATATAAAAAAAAAATCATACTTTGCATTTATATACAAAAAAAAAAAATCGAAGAACCCATGAATTAAATATGTCTTCCTGAAACAAAATTACCCAGAGTATCTTTCTGAAACAAAATTACTGAGTGAATGTGATAAGTACTATCTTTAAACACTCAGTTCTCAAAAACTATAAATGTAAATTCCCATACTAGGCTGGGTTTCATGAGGGAAATGAGGAAAGATCTATCTTGTAACATAACTGGTTGTTATCACATATATATAAAATAAGAGACATTAGAATAAAAATTATCATGGTTACTGTTGTTACAACGAACGAAGCAACAAACCCTGCTCCTTATGTTCATAATTATTACAGAAAGGAGTTGACAGTAAAGAACGACTATCTGAAATAACTAAACTTGATGGTAAGAAAAAAGAAAAAGTCGTGGAATAATTCCTTGAGTCACCAGGTAACTCTGAGTGGATTGACAGGGGAAGATCCCTCAAAGGCATGAAACATAGTCACGTTGGTGCACTGAAACGATGTAACGAAAAGCTTGATAACGGAATTCATCAGACCTCGCTGAGGACCAAACTCTGCAGGTTCTTCGGCTCACGAATGGAAGCACACTGGATGCCATAAAATCCCTGCAAATCTTGAATTCCAGATCAATATTGCCTAATAAATACCTCAAAAGGCCGAACTGATTCAAGCACAGGCAAAGCAATTGCTTTATTGGTTGCTCGGGGACAAGAAATTCTCTGCCCAGGCGCAGTTCCAGCCACCTATTTTCCTCATTTTCGGCTATGTGATGAATGAAACGCATGGAAATTGCATTGAAGAGGCAGAGGGAGGAAAGCTTTATAATAGAAACAGCAAGGCTGATGCATACTCTGTGCATGGCGTCCTGAAAATCTTGCGTTTTGCCAAAATGAGCACTCTGAGTTTCTTGATTTTCAGTTGTTTCTTTTTCTGGTTCAGATCTTTTCTGGTTCACATCTACGGTTGAAAGTGTGTTATCTGATCAAACGGCTCAAAGTAAAAGTGTTGACGAAAAGTTCATGCATAGGAAAGGCCTATCGGCCTAAAAATGAAATCTTAGAGGAAAATGGGAATTATGTAATATCAATTTAAAAATAACAGAAACATGTTAATGTTATGTAAAGAACAACCATTTTTTGTCGAAAACTTGTGGGTCTAGATTAAACTTCACAACACCGAATATGTTCTCTTATAAGGAGGAAGACTACATACTAAAAATTATTTAACCCATGAATCACTGCCTAAATATTGGTAAATATTTAAGGCATTTTAACACAATATTTATCACATTCATACTTTGCATTCATATAAAAAAAAAAAAAATCATACTTTGCATTTATATACAAAAAAATCGAAGAACCCATGAATTAAATATGTCTTCCTGAAACAAAATTACCCAGAGTATCTTTCTAAAACAAAATTACTAAGTGAATGTGAGAAGTACTATCTAATGTAAATGCCCATAGTAGTCTGGGTTTCACGAGGGAAATGAGGAAAGATCTATCTTGTAACATCACTGGTTGTTATCACATATATATAAAATAAGAGACATTAGAATAAAAATTATCATGGTTACTGTTGTTACAACGAAGGAAGCAACAAACCCTGCTCCTTATGTTCATAATTATTACAGAAAGGAGTTGATAGTAAAGAACGACTATCTGAAATAACTAAACTCGATGGTAAGAAAAAAGAAAAAGTCGTGGAATAATTCCTTGAGTCACCAGGTAGCTCTGAGTTGATTGGCAGGGGAAGATCCCTCGAAGGCATGAAACATAGTCACGTTGGTGCACTGAAACGATGTAAGGAAACGCTTGATAACGGAATTCATCAGACCTCGCTGAGGACCAAACTCTGCAGGTTCTTCAGCTCACGAATGGAAGCACACTGGATGCCATAAAATCCCTGCAAATCTTGAATTCCAGATAAAGATTGCCTAATAAATACCTTGAAAGGCCGAACTGATTCAAGCACAGGCAAAGCAATTGCTTTATTGGTTTGCTTTATTGGTTGCTCATCGGGGACAAGAAATTCTCTGCTCAGGCGCAGTTTTAGCCACCTATTTTCCTCATTTTCGGCTATGTTATGAATGTAACGCATGGCAATTGCATTGAAGAGGCACAGGGAGGAAAGCTTTATAATAGAAACAGCAAGGCTGATGCATACTCTGGTGCATGGCGTTCTAAAAATCTTGCATTTTGCCAAAATGAGTATTCTGAGTTTCTTGATTTTCCGTTGTTTCCTTTTCTAGTTCAGATCTTTTCTGGTTCACGTCCACGGTTGAAAGTGTGTTATCTGATCAAACGGCTCAGAGTAAAAGTGTTGGCGAAAAGTTCATGCATAGGAAAGGCCTATCGGCCTAAATATATTATATTTTAAAAAATAATATAAAATATTTCCGTTGATTAAAAGAAAAGGATTAAATCATTTCTGTTTAAAGTTTGAGTTAAAATAAAAATTAGTAACTGAAAATGTGTTTTTTCTCCTTTTTCAGGTTTAATCTTCTTAACAATTTCTTGAAAATCATTATACCTTAACCACTTGTTTTAATTGTATAACCAAAATCTATTTATTTAATAGTTTTTATTAAAAAGGCCAATTTTTATTTAGAGATTGAAATGGAGTTTTTAATGGAAATTTGACAATATAATTTAATTCTGATTTTTTTATGTTTAAAATATATTTTTAAATTCATAAATGAATTACTCTCAAATTTTACAGATTAAACTGCTTATATTTCTAAAAAAATGTGATAAATTTCCATTAAAATTAACCAGAAAAAATCATTTTAAAAAAACTCACTTCATTTATTAGTTGTGTCATGCAATAAAATAAAGATAAATAAAATATTTTTTAAAATATATATGTTTTTTAAATAAATATTAAGAAATAATAACCATAATAAAATGCATTTATTGATAATTATATAAATTAGGTGTGAATAAGATTATTTTGGGTAAATATTTCATTTTATAATGTTTATGTGATATTGGTATAATTAATTATGAATATATATAACCACTTGTTGATAATAACAATGTTTTATTTCATTAAAATAATTATAATTATTTTGATAGGCATGTCTATTTTGCAATAAAGTTTCCAAAATTTTATCTAAATTGATTGATTTAAATAAATGTGATATGAACAAGTATCATGTGAAATGAGTTATGGTTTTTCGGCATGTGTATTGATAAACCATGGTATTGGCGCGTTGTATTGTAATAGAGCATATTTATAAATTAACAATCTTCATGATAAATTGGAGATAAATCTTCATTTCAAGGATATTGAATTTGAATGAAGTGACATTTATTATGAATTAATTGTTTTAATCTTTATCATAAATTGATGTCTATCACCATTTGTTTACAATATTTCATATATTGTCAAAATGATGTGTTACCACAAACATATATATTAAATGGATGTAAATCCAAACAAGGCCAAGAATAAAAAAAAGAATCATAAAATTTAATTAAAACTCTAACTTTAGTTTGCTTAATATTATTAAAATAATTAATATGAGTTTTATATAGAGAGAGGGAGAGGGATTTTTCACTAGAATTTGAAAATACAATTTCTAATGAGAATGTGTTTCTTGTTGTTTATCATACATTTTTGAATGCAAAAAATGTGTGTGTCTCTGTCTGAAAGAAGATTCTTATCTATGGAGATCTACCCTCACTTTATTATAAAGATTCTTAATGTGTAAATAATCTTTGTTACAGTATCATGATTTACTAATACCACATGCCATAAAAACAAAACACATGTTTGTATAACATTTCGTAAATTGATCATTTATTTAAAAAGAAAAAAAATGATAAGTTTGTATAGCATTTCTTAAATCGATAAATTTAATTAAAAAGCAAAAAAATGCATAACTAATATTCCCCTATTCTAAAATAGACAGGAAATAAAAATATCACTTGACGAATTATGGTTTTTTGGGCATAATGCCACTTGAGGAGTTATGGTTCTTTGGGCATGTGGTACTAATAAGCCTTGATATTGGCTCATTGGATTGTAAGACGGTTTCTTTACATATTAAGAATATCTATGGTAAAGTGTGATAAATCTCCATAGTTAAAATCCTATTCCATTTTCTTAATATGTATATATGTTAAATTTATAGGGTAATTCTTTTAATAATAATAGTAGAATTATAATTTAGCCCTTTTTATGAATTTTTAATTTTAGCAACGTGTGATCTATAATGACGGGTCTTCATACTTATTATGAATTGATGCTTATGATAACTTTACCAACCATAATATTCTATAAAGAAAGCAATATAGCTATTTTTATTAAGCTCAATCTTTGATAAATTACTACTATAAATATTCTATAATATTTTAAGTGATTATATTTTCACTATTCACTTATAATAATTTATAATTAAATGAAAAATCTAAAACACCTATTCTAAAATAGACAATCCTATTTGCTTGAAAATAAAATAACCTATATAAATATAAAAAAAACAATAAAATAAAAATAAAATTATATATATATATATATATATATATATAATATTATATATATATATATATATATACCTTTAAATAATTTCTAACCTAATGAAACTATTTAAATTTCATTAACATGAATAAAAAGCATAGATTTCCCCATTAAAGATGACCACAAAGTGAGACACAAACCCCGATTTTCACATAAGAGTCACCACACTAAATGAAGGGCAGTGTACACCACCGAGTGGAGAGATGGATGCAAAGGATATTTTTTTAGGTTGATTGATGTGTGAGGTATATTTTATAATTATTAGATGTTGGTGAGAAGTTTAGAAAGGAAAATGAGATGGGGAGATGGCATTCAATGTAGGTCTTTGGCAAAATCGTTTTTTATTTGATGGAAAAAATAGAGAAACTATGATCAAGAATAGAGGATAAATTAAAAAAATATGGAAGGATATTTTAAATTGGCTTTTTTTAAGGTGGAAACTGTAGCATGGAAGATTGTCTTTAGTAACTTAGTTTATTTTTATGTTGCCGGATTATAAAGGTATTTTTATTTTTAAATGTATTTGAAACCTCACTATTATACAAAGGGTACTTTTAAGACCATTTTTTAAGACAAAAGAAATGTTTTGTCTTAAAAAGTCATTTTTTATTTTATTTATTTTACATTAAAATTTAATATCAATTGAATTGTTTTAGATATAAAATTTAAGATAAAAACAATTTGAGACAAAAAATATTTTAAGACAAAATTTTATGTTTTAGACAAAAGTAGTTTAGGACAAAACTTTAAATTTAAGACACAAAAATATTTTAAAACAAAACTTTATATTTAAGAAAAACACACTTTAAGACAAAAATATTGTAAGACAACTTTATATTTAAGACACAAATAGTTTGAGACAAAAATATTTTATGACAACACTTTTTGTTTAAGACAAAAACAGTTTAAGACAAAATCATTTTAAGAAAAAAGTTTATATTTAAGACAAAAGCACTTTGTGACAAAAATAATTTAATACAAAACTTTATACTTAAGACAATGGAAACTTAATACAAAATCCATTAAAGACAATTAACAATTAAGACAAAAACATATCAATTTAAGAATTGACTATGATGATACCTTTGTTCTTGTGACAAGGTGGTCATCCATTAGATAATTATGGCTTTGGCTACATGGATGGGGTGGAAGCTCAACTAGATGGATGTAAAAATGACATTTCTCAATGGGGTTAGTGAGGAGGAGGTGTACGTTGATCAACTAGAAAGTTTTGAGACAGTTGAATGGGAGCCTCATATGTGCAGAATCAAGTGAGCATTGTATGGTCTCAAACAAGCACCCTTTTTGCTTGGTACACCAGGATCGATAGTTATCTCACTTGCTTGGGCTTCACCATAAGTGAAGTGGACGCAAACCTCAATCACATCTTCATAGAAGGTAAATTGCTTATTATTTTCTTATATGTTGATGACTTTATTTTAACTAATCATAAGTATATTATCAGATCTTGCAAGGAGGACCTTGCAAGGGAATTTAAAATGAAGGACATGGGTCTCATGCACTACTTCCTTGGGTTGGAAGTATGGAAAGACGATGGGGAATTTTTTGTCTCCAGGAAAGTATGCAAATGAGATATTGTAGATATTCTGTATGGAGAGTTGTAAACCCATGGAGACACCTCTAGCAAACAGTTGGAGGAAGGAGGATACCACTTCAGGTGAAGAAGTGGATGCTACCATTTATCGGCAGTTAGTGGTTTCACTCATATATATTGTGAACACATGACCATATATGTGCTATGTAGTCAACTAGCTAAGAAAAACTATAGTTAGGCCAACCAAATTATTTTGGAAGGTGGTTAAGCATGTTTTACGATATGTCATAGGCACTACCCAGTGTGTACTATGGTACAGGCGAACAGAAGGAGTGAAGTTGTGTGGCGTCATAGATCCAAATTGGGAGCAACATCCATCAAATAGAAATAGGAAGCAAAGGTATGTGGTTCTCAACTTAATATAAAGAGAATACATGGTTGCAACTCAAGCAACATTTGAGGTGATATGGATGAGAAAGATACTTGTTGGACTATTTGGTTAGATGATGGATGCAACTATGATCTACTGTGATAATTAGAGTTGCATAAAACTCTCTGAGAATCCTGTAATTCATGATTGATGCAAGCATATAGATATATGGTATCACCATTTGCAGGACTATGTGCAGAGGTAGATAATGTTTCTACACTACATTCTGATAGATAACTAGATGCTAACATTTTGAAAATATATTTGTCAAGAGGGAAGTCGATAATCCCTTTCTTGATGAGAGCGAGTGTTGAAAAACGAAGAAAAAAAACTGATTTTCATTTTTTCTTGATTAAATTGATAAAATTTGAATTTCCACATCAACAAAAAACTTGGATGCAATTAGCTTTTGTGACATGGATTGTGTGACCTGGTTTAATCATTAAATTCGAGTCGGAGGAGTTAGAGTCTAGTTAATCATGTGTGATTGCTAATTTGTTGCAATCAAACTCAGTTATGTCAAGTTGGTTTCAGTTAAGCTAGTTCCAACTATTGGAGGAACTAGTTGAAGGTCAGTTGTGCAGTGGGATGGTTCTGCTTCAGTGGATTTCTCCACTCGACCTCCTCTCACATCCTCCATTTATAAAAGATATGGATAAGTGAGATTTTTTACATAAGGGAAAAGAAAATCTACCTTGAAAATCATGAGAGATTTTAAGGATAAATTGGGTCATTTATATAGTGCTTATCGAGTGGTTTTAGAATTTAGAAAAATATTATTTATGAATGATTTATGAAGAGATTTTATGATTTAGGAAAATCTAATTTGTGGAGTGATTTATGGAATGCTTTTAGGATTTAGAAATTTTATTTCATTTTATTAATTATACTTATTGTAACCCTATGGGAAATGAGAACTAATTGTAGACAATCGGCTATAGAATTGCAACTGATCAGGAAATTTAATCTAAATCAAGGGATATAATTCTATTCTACTACTCTCCATAAATTAATTCACAATTTAGAACAACATTCACAAACATACATCAATCACATACACAAGTACATAGATGTATCTAGGGGAAACCAACTAGTAAAAAGGCCTTAAGAATGTTTTCATTAATCAATTGAATAGATAATTTTTTACAATGACTAGCTCCAACTCTAAGCTCAAAGTACAAAAGAGTAATTGTTCTCTCTCCTCTCAATGAACAAATTTGACCAACACTTAGCCAAAAATCATGTCACCTAGCCTCTTATTTCCTTGCATAAATTTTCAGAAAATTGGCCCTTATTCTTTAGGAATTTGCTCCAAAATAATTGTGTAATTCCCAAGGATTAATCATTGATTACATGTAATGCATATACACTCAAGACTAGTTTACAACTAATGCTACACTACCTTGGAATCTCCAACATAGGTTACATGTTTTAATTCCTTGCATGCATGACCTATTTTGGTTGATTGAATAGTTAGCTAGATGATCTTTGAGTTAGATTATTGTCCCACTGCACAACTGATCTCCAACTTGTTCTATTCACGTTTAGAACTAGTTTAGCTAAGTACAACTCGAAATTACTAAACTGGATTGCTATAATGTAGCAATCAACACATGCAAATTGAACTCCAATTCCACTAACTTGAATTTACTGAGCTTATTGAATGATAAGAGCCATGTCACCTTAGTACACTACCTCCAATTTGTCAATTGATGAGGAAATTTTAAAGTTTCTCTATTTTACCAAGGCTAAGTCAAATTGAGCCTTTCTTGCTACACTTCTAAACACTGCCTCTTAGAAGGAAAGGGATGGTCAACCACCCCTATCCTGCACTTGTGGAGTTCAAACTTCCCTGTTGACAAAGCCTTTGCCAATATGTCAAAATCTTATTCCTAAGTTGGAATGTACTATAGAAACATTATCCTCTTCTTCACAGAGTCCCACAAATGGTGACAATAAATATATATATGCTTGGATTGATTGTGAAATACCATATTCTCAGAGGGATTACTTAAAATCTTATTATCACAATAAATCATAGTTGGATCCATCGCGACACTAAAGAATCGCACAAGTATCTTTATCATCTAGATTGCCTCACATGTTTCTTGACTTGCAACCATGTGTTCAATTTCTACTGAGTTGAGCACATCAAACATTTGCTTCAAGCTGTAATAGGAAATTGCTATGGACCCAAAACTAAAAATTGCTCCTGATGTACTCTTTTAGACTCATAGGCTCGTTGCCTAACATGCATTTTTGTAGCCATGTGTTTTCACTCCCTATGTTCATCCATAACATAATCCATACTAGGTAGTGCTTCTAAGGTACCTGTTGTAGCGATTGCAAGACCCTCAAATATAATGGCTAGCACCCAAATTTTAGAGCCTTCCTTGGTTTCTCCTTTATGTTTGCAAACACTTAGGCTCATTCCATGAGGTCCCTTTCAGTATTTTCACCTGTTTTCCTTGTTTGACTAAATGTCGTCTTTTGGCATGCTGATTTATTTTTCATGACTTATGGTCTTGTTCTGTTGATTTCGAAGGTTTGTCTTTATGTGTTTGAGTTGTCCTAGCTATGTATACATCAATATCACTAATACACAAAGTTGTAAGCATTGTCGTGCAAGTGTCATCATGGTCGTCCAAACTTCTATCTCAGGTGTAACACTTGACGCTCTTAGCTATAGATGGTATCATAGAGAAAAATGATTTGTCTTGTTGTTCTGATGGTCAATGGCATCATGTTATCGAAGTATGCTAAATGTTTGATCACAATGTCGAGTCCTCATGGGTACAATTTCCTCCCACAGTTAGCCACTTTCCTAAAAATACTTATGACCGAACAGCCTCCCTCTCACAGGACCTTAAATGGGTTGCAACGGGTAGTCTAAGACCATTGTGATTATGCTCCGCTACTTGGAACTACACAGTGCTTGAGGTTGTCCTCCAAGATAGTTGCACTAGATAATCTGAGAGTTGAGCAGCTTTCCTTCCTTTCGAGAATTGAACAGAAATTGCCTCAAAGCCTAACCTGAACTACACAGTTCATAAGATTAGTCATCAAGCCTCCTCCCTTCCTAGTGTAACCCCACAATGTGTAGAGACCTAAGTTTGCAGTGCTCCCAAAAACTAGGAATATGTTTCCTCTGAGTGATCTCCCTTAGCTAGGACTCATTACTCTCATGGATTACACAAAACTATACTCTAGTCCCTTTGTTGTCCTACCTTTTCTTCCCTCATGAAACTACGTAGAAATGACCCTGAGGGTCCCACCTTATAGTTGTCACTAATGTCCTGAACTACAGAATCCTACCACCAAGTGGCCTTTGCACAGTTTTTCTTGACAATAAAGACTATTCCCTAGAGTTCCTCATCCAAGACTAAGTTGCACTCTGTGCAGTCTTAGTGACCAGTCCCCCTCCCTATCACCTCGAACTAAGTAGTGTATAGTTACTGAGCCCTCTTTCAAGCCTATCATCTGTTCCGAGCCCATGAAATGGAAAGAAATGCATCATCTTAGACGAGGATGTTTTGGATTTGAGGTTGTCCCATCATGAGTGAATTTTAGGAACATGTATAGTGATAGAACATGGCAAGACAACAAACAAGACAAAGGAGGAGAACACATGCTAGAAGAAGTACTTGCAGTTGGATGGACAAAAGAATCTCATCAAAGAGTAAGAAAAAAGAGCACATGCATGTAACCATATTATAAGACTAAGACCATTGAAGACCCTGTAGCATCAAGACAAAAAGAGAAGCTTGAAATTTCCACCATAGTAATCTAGTCCATGTTAGTAGTTTCATCTCAAGTTGTGTCATGAGTTGTCAAGGCCACATTTATACTATCAACCATTTCTGTTGTAACTGAATGTAATGTGAACTAAAATTCCAATGGACACACACATGAAGATGAAGAGTCATGTTAGTTGAAAATTCATAGGAGGTTGAACAATGATGAGGGAAGTCCAAGAGTAGCAAGGGTCAAGCACCACCCTTGGCTATACATACCCGTCCCATTGTATGAGCAAGGACTTTTCACCTCGTCTGCTCCCAGATAATATTGAGAGTTCACTCAGTTATTTGAGGAGCGAGGAGTGCCTCCAATGTCCCATGACTAGGACTAGTGGTATATGTTGTACATATGTGTCTTGGAAATTTTTCATAACACAAAATAATGTTGAGGTCAAAAACATTTCATGTATGTTTCATAGATTTTAGTAAGACTATTATTTCAGCATTTGTAATGCATATTTGTTTCACCTATACTAAGATAGTTGAAGTACTTCGGTTGTTTTAGTACTTAAATTTTTGGGAATGTGCTATATTGGTTATCATTGTTGTCTAGTCCTTGTGGACTACTCCACAAGATATTAGACAAACCTTTATTTTTTACTAGTTATAACGACCATCACATCCATATGGCCTACTCTATTGGTTGGTGTACACATTTTCCCTTCTTGTTAGAACACCATTTACCACCCTTGTTATTTGTGATGCTTGGTATATGGCCTAGGGAAACCCCTCCTTCCAGACTTGGTCCAAATATTTTAAAAACAATGTTTTATTCCCTGTACACTACTTTTCCCTAAGATAAAAGCATGTACACACGGGTTAGTCAATACCCAACCTGCGTATATTTGTTAAAACACTTAAAAAAATTAAATTTCCTTAATTCTAGGCAGAGTTCATGGGTTTTACCTATTGATTACCTCCTATTGCCCATGGCCCAACTATTTCCCAACTATTTCCGAAATAAAAAACTAATTGGGAGAAGTATAAATAGAACTCTATGGGAAGGCCCTAAGGAGGAGAAGAGATAGAGTTATTATACTAATATTATCCCTGACTGAGTCTAAAATATCCTTGTGCTTCATGAAATTCCCCAAGTTTCAGGAAACCCTTGTTTTCTTTATTGTTGATATTCTCCCTCTTGCTTGAAATGTCATGGTATTGGTTATGGAAGGAGGTTGTTGAAGACTCAGACTGGATGGATACGGAAGACGGTTCCGCTTGGAGCTAGAAGAATAAGACTCAGGTGAATTCTCTCCATGTTAGTTATAGCTTTCTACAATAAAAAGAAGCATTGTCTTTTTTTTTAGATTAACTGTGTTTAGGCATCAAATAGTGTTGTAATTCATATATGAATGTTATTTTGATGTATAACTAATCATTTCTCTTATATGATACAAAGTTAGTTTCATTAAAATGCTTTATCTATATACTGGTATGTATGTTCGAATTGAATGATTTTCAGGATTGAAGATCATCAGGAGTTGCAGAGGGTCTGAACCCTAGAGGGTCTACCCAAACGAAGGACATCTGGGTATGGTCACTCTCATATAGTTTGTTTACAAAAGCATGTTTCCTGAGTTGTATGAGTGTTTCTTACTGTATTTTTCTCTTGCCCTATTGGGGTTCCAACCCAAAACCCTAGGGTACTTGCTCTAGTTTTAATGACTATCACATGCTCTATGGACTATTGTGCTGCATGCTAAACATACCTCTTTTGGCTTGCATGTGTCTCTTCTTGGGTGGTACTACTGCTTCTCACTTAGAGGCTCACTTTATTCTCGCCCTTTAGATAGAGAACCTAGACAAAAGTTACATTATGCACTCTCTAGGCATACTCACCTCAATTTTTGAAGATTCCAGCATCACAGTCTCATGTGATGAATAATAAGAGCTAAGGAAATTCTCTAAGACAATGGAAACTGGGCCATCGTACCAGATGGGACTCCTACACCAAACGGTGTGAGGATTAGTTGAGACTTCATATTGAGGTGATCCCCTGAATTTTCGCGGGTTCAACACTGTCAAAGTTTATGGCACTATAAGGAGGGCCTCCAGTAGTTGACGGATGATTGTCCCACCAACCTGACTCATCCATAATCCTATCAAGGTAGTAACATTCACGCCTTCTGTTGGATGGTTCTACCTGAGTGGATGTATCCACTTGAACTCCTCTCTGCTCCTCCATTTATAAAAGCTATTGATAAGTGATATTTTTTCCATAAGAGAAAAGAAATTCTACATTGAAAATCATGAGAGCTTTTAGGGATAGATTGGGTCATTTATACAGTCCTTGTTGAGTGGTTTTAGAATTTAGAAAAATATGATCTATGGATGATTTATGAAGTGATTTTAGGATTTAGGAAAATCTAATTTATGGAATGATTTATGGGTGATTTATGGAATTATTTTAGGATTTAGAAATTTTATTTCATTTTCTTAGTTATACTTTTTGTAAGCCTATGGGAAATGAGAACTAATTGTAG
>APFE031315876.1:5807-18940 GCA_000404065.3 Pinus taeda | reverse complement strand
TTTAAGTGTACAATAACAACACTAAAGTTAACCAATAAAAACTAAGGCAATTACTTAAAATAATAGCACCATCACATGAATAAAAATCCCCTGAAAATGCAAAAACCATACCAAGAGGACTATTATGCTCCCCATAACCCATAACCTTGAACTCCTATAACTTCCTCTGATGATAATTTTGCATCTCTCGGATCATTGTGTGTACTCCTCTAATTTTTGTATTTCATTATTCCAAGATATAGAGAATTCCATGAAGCAAATTAAAATTTTACCATGGCTAAAGCCTAAATGATATGTACTTGGAAAAAGTGATAACAAATTCCCCTGGATTCTGCATCAATTTGGTTATTCAAGTCAAATGATAAGATAAAGAAAATATTATGGCAATATCGACATTATTAGCAAGCATGAATGTAAAAAACAATTGGTTCTTTCCTAAATTATGCACACACACAAAAATAATCCTAACATAATATGATTATGATATAAAAATATGCATTTTAATATGAAACAAAAACCAAAAACTACAAAATTCAATCTCTAGATGAGAAACTACAATTTTTTAAGGTTAACACCAAAACAACAACTGCAACAAGGAATACCTACCTGAAGCACTATTTCTGGGGACATCAGAGTTGTCTTCTCACCCACAATTGCAAACGCAGCTAACCATTTCTACAAACAACTAGTTAGTAGAATGAACCAATCTATGGATGTTTATGAAGAATATGGTTTCCTTCCATAGATATGGAACAAAAATCTATGGATGTTTATGAAGCATATGGTTTCCTTCCATAAATATAGAACAAAAATGCCAGAATATTCACTATTATTTAAGTGTACAATAACGACACTAAAGTTAAACAATAAAAGGAAGGTAATTACTTAAAATAATAGCACCATCACATGAATAAGAAAAAACCTGAAAACGCAAAAAACATACCAAGAGGACTAATATCCTTCCCATACCCCTAAACTCGTATAAATTCCTCTAATGATAATGTTGCATCAGCCGGAACAATATACCAAGTCTTAGGAGAGCGCGTGTGTAAGTAGTTTAAGTTGTGCAATTCATGGTCCTCGACATGCCCAGAAAACCATCTGAACGACATACCAATGTAAACCATAGGAGAAGCTACCCCACGTACCTCATCATGCATGTTACAAATAAAAAAACTAAGTGTGCAACAATTCTCATATTCCAAGCCCTATTTGGGAGTTCCATTCAACACCTTCTACTTCCCTATCAGTATTTTCATCCAAACATTTGTATCTTGTCTTCATTCTATCTACCTGATGGTCTTACATCTAGGCTGATGTTATCTTGACAGGCATGACACCTTCTACATTATCAATATTAAACCCCATTTTAGGAGATCTAGTACTACAAATATAAGTATCCTCTTTACCATAATCATTCAAGGCAAAGGCATTTGAATATGTTTTATTATTGTCCTTCATATTTGTTTCTCACATGTTCAGATCGATTTCATCTTTATTTGGATTATTAAAACTAGCTTGCAACTCTCTCTCCATTTTTCCCTTCCTTCGATGGGTAGGAGATGGAAAAGTAAAAATTCCATTGGGTTCACCAAAAGCAGTACCAGGGATGTCATTGACATACTCCACCGAAATGGGCCTATTCGAAGCTGCCTTCGAAAGCATTGTCTCAATTTCTAAAGAAGAAATCTCCTTGGTCATGCCAAGACGAAACTGGTAAAATTCCTCGGATTCCACCTTATTTGATGATGACGAGTTATAAATTTCGCCTTGAATCCCATCCCCATCAATCCCATTAGTCACTTATTAATTCTCATCTTTATTATTACTCAGTTGAGAAGGAGGGCCAGTTGTTAGCATGTTGTTCATGTTGTGAGAAACAACGAAGGAAGGAGAGTCGTGGACACTAGCTAGAGCAGTATCCTGCAACTCTACTAAATATTTGTGAATAAGCCCCAGAATCAAGAACAGTAAAGAAGCCCCCAAATCAAGAGTAGTAAAGAAGCCACCAAATCAAAGATTCCTGAAAACCACTTTGCCACACTAGTTTCTGCACAATAGATTGCATGGGTTCTCTTAAATTCCTCGAATTCCGCCCTATTTGCTGATGACGGGTTGTAAATTTTGCGTTCCCATTCCCATAAACCCCACTAGTCACTTGTTAATTCTAATTTTTATTATTACCCAGCTGAGAAGCAGGGGAAGATGTTGGCATGTTGTTTGTGTTGTGAGAAACAAAGGAAGAAGGGCCATGGACGCTAGCTAGAGCAGTATCCTGCGACTCTACTAAAGAGTTGTTAATAAACCCCAAAATCAAGAACAATCAAGAAGCCCCAAAATCAAGAACAGTAAAAAAGACCTGAATCAAAGACTCCTGAAAACTAGCAACAGTAAGGTATGAGAATTAGTGCAGAGGTGAGGAGGGCATTAACAAAGGCCAGACGCTGAAGTTGTGAAACCCTGTTATGCCCAAGGCCTAAACCGGTATCGTTCGTGGTGAAGGCGGCATAATGGGTATCGCCGATGGTGAAGGCCCTGGTATGGTCCGTGGTTAAGGCGGCATAATAGGTATTGGTGAAGGCCCTGCACTCGCGCAGGCCCGGCAACTCGAACCCATGTGCCAATTTTCTATTTGGAAGAGGACAACGAAAATAAGCTTTTGTGATTGGTTAAATCTGCATATCCCAACCCAGAGAGGAACACTTATCAACATAAATAAATATGGTTAAATGTTAAATATAAATATTTATTAGTGTAAATATTGTTAATTAATTAAATAAATTATTTTCATTATTAATTATTTTATTAAATAGTTAATTAATTAATTCATTTAACAATTAAATTCTAAGATAAATATTATAAATTTTTAAATAAATATGGTGGTCTATAATTGATTTTCATATTGAGAAAATCCTTGTCATAATGTGATGTCGGACCATGGTTGACTATGCTTAACCATGGTTGATTTTCATATCAAGATAATCTTTGTCATAATGAGATGTTCAACCATGATTAACTATGGATGACCATGTTTGATTTTATAAAATGTGGTTGACCATGGTTGATTCTGGTTATCATATTGAGATAATCTTTGTCATAATGCAACGTTGGATCATGGTTGAGACAATGATTGATTTTTATATTAAGACAATATTTATGACAATGCAACATTGGACCATGGGTGACCGCAATTGATTTTATAAAACATGGTTGACCATGGTTCAATAATATTAAACCTAAGGGATTGATATTATAAACCCAACGTATATAAACCTCAAGATAAATATTATAAACACTAAAATAAACATGTTTGACCATGATTAAGCATGGTTGATTTTCATATGGAGACGATCCTTGTCACAATGTAACATTGGACCATGGCTGAGCATCCTTGACCATGATTGATTTTCAAATCAAGAGAATCTTTGTCACAATGCGATATTGGACCATATCAAGATCTTGTCAAAATGCAACGTTGGACCATGGTTGACCATGCTTGATTTTCATATTGAGACAATCATTGTCGCAATGTGACATTTGACCATTGTTGATAATGGTTGACCATGGTTGGCTATGATTGGCATTGATTGATATTATAAACCCAAGGGAATAATAAACCCAAGGGATTGATGTTATAAACACAATGGAATAATAAACCCAATGGATTAATACTAAAACCCTAAAGGATTATGAACCCAAGGGAATAATATTAAACTCAAGAGACTAATATTATAAACCCAAGTTATATAAACCCTAAGATAAATATTATAAACACTAAAATAAACATGGTTGACCATGGTTGATTTTCATATTGAGACAATCATTGTCGCAATGCGATGTTGGACTATAGTTAACCGTGTGATCGTATTTTATAATTAGCGAACAGAATAATTAGAGAAAATTTAAATTCAAAATTGTTGGGAAAAATCTTACAATGCACCACCCAATTTATCCTATGAACATAGGAGTAGAATATTGTACGCCAATGCCCTGTTCAATTGACATGAATTGCTCGATAAAATTATTTTAAAGTTTAGAAATCTGAAAATATGTTGTTAGTTTTTAATATAGAAAATGTAAAATAATCTCAATAATTTTGTAAAATATTTAAATTTTTCATAATTTTATAGGGTAGGTTGTCATTTTTTAAATATTTAAACTATGAAATTTAGAAATACAAAAATCAGCCCACTTGGAAGGGTAACCATATAGTTTGTCCTGACTTTATTTACTCTGATGGCACACATACTTAGCTTTCTGAGTTTTCATTCATTGAGACAATGTTCAAGCTCTTAGTCTGATCTTAAATGTTTCGTGCCCAACTACCAAAGATTTTGATGCCTATCAATAACCTACTTTGTTACATGGTTTGTGTGGTATTTGGGTTTACTTCCCTTTAAGTTTTTAATTAATAGCATATAATCTTTTAATACATCTGTGGGAGACCACGTGAGGTATTTGGATTTACTACATTTATGCAGTGAAATTCGAATCACTGTTGATCCATATGGTTGCGTGGGCCTCCGTCCCGAAGGGTATGGCTCAGTTCCTCAGATCGCGTGCAGATTAATTTATATTAGCATTGAGATTTATTTTAATTTGGAATTTATTAAAGTTAAGAGAATAAAAATTTATTTTAATTTCGAATTTATTAAAGACAGGAGAATAAAAAGTTTTGGGTGTAATTTTTTATTTTATTTTTATTGATAATAGAAATTTGCATTTTGAAAATTTTTAATTTGAAGTTTAGTTTTAAATTGAAATAGATCTAAATTAGTTTAATTATTAATAATTATAATTATAATTAATAAATTTGTATTTATTTTAAAAAATTTTTTTTATTTTATTTTTAATTTTATGTAATTGTACTGATTCAAACTGTTTAACATAACTTTACCACATATATTTCATATTTTACATCATTTTTTTTCTACTCTTTTTCCTATTTAATTGGAGAGTTCTCTCCATACAAAAATATCACCAATCTAGATCCATCTTAACCCTATATCTACCAAAGGTCTGAAGGGATCAAATTTCTCTCTTTAGTTGCAAACCACTTTTAGAATGAAAAGATATTTAACCTCTTTGGGTGCTTGGTGGACCTGGAGTCTTTCTTGGAGTCTTTCTCAGATTTGACACGCATGAGTTCTTTATGAGTGAATCATCAGTTTACTGGCTGATCATTGCAGTGAGCACCACACTACTAGACCTCCCAGTAGTTCCGCCAACAATTGGAACTAGTTTAACTCAGTTAGAATGCATTAATTAATTACAAGTCAAAATAAACTCAACCAAGGTTCCTATAAAGTAGGAGACATTCTACATGACTCAAGTTAAAACTCAAATTAACTGAGCCAATTAAGCCAAATTAGCTTAGTTAACTAATACAAGTTGTCATGAAATGTAGAATTACAATTTTATTCCCAATTTAATTCAAAGACAAAATTAAACTAAGATTTTCTTGTTGCATTTTCAACAAGAAGAATATCAAAGTGATAAGTTAAGAATATCATGGGAAAAAATTAAATTAAAATTGGAAAATATTATTTTATTTTTTATTTAATTTTTAAAACTTTTGAATATAATTTCAATTTAATATTTATTATTTTTTTTTTTCAAATTTCATTTTAAATATACAATTATATAATATATATATATATATTATTTTATGGTTAAGGAAATGAGATAACAAACTAAAATATTTTTACAACAATTGCTACAATGTTTATATTGGTTAAGGAAGTGTGGTGATAGACTAAAAACACAAAGATATGTAATTTTAAAGATAAACAAAGTTAATGGTTAATAAACATTGGTAAGTTTTCAGATATTCATGTAAGAAATATAATAATATGCAAATCAACTATTTGACTAAAACATATTTTAATAAAATAAATAATTACACATGTATATTTATAATTATAAGATAGAAATAACTAAATAAGTTTAATAATAAGTTTTTATTAAATGGTGAGTGAATCGGGAGATCTACAAGTGGTTATGGCAAGAGATTATGGTTGTCAATCAGTCGTCCCAAGGGACTAACTATCAAATTCTATCAAATCTCTTGGCTTTCACATGTTCTAATTTCTCCTTTACAACAATTTTCTCTCTAATTGCCATAGTTTTCCTTGGGTTCTTATATATTTGTTATTTCTTGTGCTCCTTTGTTATTGGTTTATACACGTTTTTCTAAACCAACGCAGGTGGCTCCCTCCCAAGCCCTTACTTTCTAACTAGGCAATGACCTATCACTCGACAATGGGGTTTAAGGAACTTTGATCCAGGTGGCTATTGGTGGCCACCCGTCAATTCCACTTGGACCCCCACCATTGTTTCTTTCTGTTTTTCAGTTTTCTTAATTGTAGCACAATTTACTATTTTTAACAGTTTTTCGGGTCCTCAACTTCTGGAGCCATTTTGAGGCCCTAAACGACGTTTTTTGGGAAAATTGGGAGCAACATGGGGCCATGGGCCAATGTTTCTCTTCCCAAAGTTCTAGTCCTCAGATAGATCTTTTTAATGAGGTATTGTGTGCGTCAAATAGAGATCGTATGCCAAAGTTATGACCCTAGGAAGTTAAAGTACCAATTTACCCAAAACGGGGTCCATAGTTTGGCGCTTCATCTCTTAGGGTTAGGTTTTTGGATGTTTAGGGATTTCCATTGTTTCTCAACAATAAATAAGCCTTCAAGCCTCATTATAAGACAATTCAGAGGCATGTAGCCACTACATCTCTTCTCATAAATAAACTACTATCGCCCTAACTAGTTTATTTCCATTTTTGTTTGTAAGCATATTTCAATATTTTACAGTAATGAAATGATGTATTATTTCTGCTACATCTTTGTATGTATGATTATATCTATAATTTGTTTCATTATTGTTTAAATCCATATCATTGCTATCAGAGCGGTCTGCTCTTTCTCTGTCGTTCTTTGCATGTCCCCAACGAGGTCGGGTTATAAGGAGTTAGGGCTTGAACTGGTCGAACCTTTGCAAGAACAAACTCACAAATCCTGACGGCCTCCTATGGCGGATGAAAAGAAAGACGAGGGGGTAGGAGATCCTATCGAAATCTTGTTCGAAGAGGCCCTTGAGCGACAAAGGAACGTGATGATGGACAACTTTGCCCAAATCCTTCAGCGGTTACCCAGGGGCGACACATCTACTTCCAACAGCTACTTTGGAAGCACCACACCCTTTAAGGTACAACTTAACTTCGACATTCCCATATTTGAGGGTCAGATAGATGCAAACGCCATAGATAAATGGTTAAATCTACTAGAAGGGTATTTTTCTGTTCATGATTTTTTCGGCCGGGAAAATATTATTTTCACTCTTCTCAAAGCTGCCCCCCTCATCACGGATACGGGTGGCAATTACGTTAGCACAACTCTCCATGCAAACAGTTAATACCCAGTACTGCCAGCTGCAGAGTAGCGTGGCCTCCCGAGATGTTAACTCATGCGAGCGCAGGTTGGTAATTAAGGCAAGATTGGGAAGGGGATTCACATTTATGCACTGCATCGTTTGATGCAACATTCTTCCTGTTATAATCATGCCGATCCACAGCTTTCTCACCCTTCTATGTGCTCTGAGGCACGACAATCCTGCAAGGTTGACGGAAGCGGTGGATGATGGAGTAATTTCGAGGCATCGCCGCAAGCTCACAGACATTTCTCTCAAGGGTAATTCTTCCCCTGTTCTCAATTTCTGCACTCTGTTTATGTCGGTTATCTTCGTGGTTGTCTTGGTCGATAGCTCAGAGGTGCTGGTCGATACCTCGGTATTGTTAGTCGATAGCCTTGTTGAGCATACCTTTGGCTTCACCTGTCTTTGTCCTGGTGATCATACTGCACATAATCCAATAGAGACCTACCTTCGTTTTGGTATAATGGTTCGCTCCAGCAAAAGGCAACATTCTGGGGGACGTCGTGACCACCGTCTCCATCCTCCAGCTGGTTTTTCCCTGGAAACTGCGGCGGAAATGCTCAGTCCCTCCCCTGCCCATGAAGTTGGGCAGTCTGCTAGCTCTGGTCGGAAACCCAGGCCCAATAGTGCTTTTCAAACAACGCACTTTAAGTTCCAGAGTAACTTGCACAGGCCCCTGGTAACTGCTCACATCACCCTTATTCTCTCGGAGGAGGAAAACCTTGTCACCCCCTTGACTTGCATTGCCCCTGATCCCTCTCCTGGCAGTGACAATTCCTCGAACAGTGATAGCAAGGATAATTGGGTCAAAGAGAAGGATGAACAGGAGGCTTTTCTCAAAAATCTTCCTCCTCTGGACGACACAGTGCCTACTGCTGAGGATAAAATTCATCGCGAAGTGGAACATGCCATCACTATTCCTGACAGCGATTTGAGCGGCAATGAAGGTCTTAAGGATGGCGACACTGCTCGGGATGAGAAGAAAGATCATGATCCAACAAAAGAGAAGTAGCAACTCCTGGGACAGTCTCTCTTGTTTCGGCTCATGTCTCAGAATTATGGTCAGCTTTTTTGTGCATTTGTCTTACTCGTCTGTAGCTCCCAGATGGGATTCTGATAACTCTGTTTTAGCTGGGTCGCATGGTTTTTTGTGTTTTTGGACTGGCTCAGATTTTCTTCTTGCCGATGCATGTTCCTCTCTATGTATGCTTTCTGGTATCATGGACTCTGTAACTGCTTTCCTCATCTTATGTCTGTAATGGGGCAGCTCTAGTTTGTCGAGTGCTATAATGCCTCGCTCATATGTAAAAATATTTTATGTTTCAGTTAATAGAAGTTAGTATTTGCAGAGAAAAAAAAAAGCTGCTCCCCTCATCAAGGACTAGTGGGAAACCTACTGCAAGCAGAAGGATGAAAGTACAGCCTCATTGTTTTCAGTCGCAGCCACTTGGAATTCATTCTGGGCTGCCATCAAGGAGCAATACTATCCCGTCAGAAGCTATGAGGATCAATACATAAAGTTGACCACGCTGCGGTAGGGAAGGGACCAAGACGTGCTATAGTTTACCAATATTTTCCATACCCTTTGCACAAAGTTGGGTATCAAGGATTCAGAGCAGCATTTGGTACTAAAATACTGCAGTTGCCTACACCGGTACATCCAGGAAAAAATAGAATTCCTAAACATCTCCTCACTCGGCATGACCTACCGATATGCTGTCAAGATCGAGCAAAAGTTTAAATAGAAGAATTAAGACTTTGGATCTACGAATCCGAAGCAAGGGAAAGGTACCCCCAAACTGCAAAACAAAGGACAAAGCCAAGGTAGGGAAGCCCAAGAAAACCCGCCAAAACCGCAATCAAAGAACAACGGTGTGAAGCCGAAAATGGACATGGGAAAGTGGTGTGAGTTCCATAAGAGCTCCACTCACAACACAAGTGAGTGTTGGGCCAAGCAATCACTGGTGGCCAAGCTAAAGGTTTTAGAATCAGATGCATGTTCTGACTCTAAGTCAAAACCCAACAAGGGGAATGAAAAAGGGAAGTAGATTAGCCACCATTGCCACCACGAAGATCCAAAAGGAGGAACCCGAAGATCCAGAGGAGGAGAAGTGATTCTTCTACTCCTAGATGTGGGTAAAGGGCTCCTGACTATAATTCATTATTGATAGCGGGAACCAAAAGAACCTCATTTCGGCAGAGGTCATGAAGCGGTTGTGCTTACTAACCACAACACATCCACAACTGTACACCATTGGGTGGCTTGACCAAGGACGGGATCTTCGCATGAGCCATCAATGTCGCCTTCCATACAACGAATGAGGTATTGTGTGACGTTTCTCCCCTTGATGTTTGTGATGTATTATTAGGCCAACCATACTTGTGGAAGCGACATGTTGTGTATGAATCAAGGCCTCGTGCTGTTATTGTTACTTTGGGAAATAAGTTGTACAGGATACTGGAGGTAGCACCACATACCACAATCTCTTTGGTTATTGCAAAACAATGCAGTAAGCTCATTTCCAAAACCGAGAAATTTATTTTCTTGATGATACGCTCTCAAGGAAAGAAGAAGACAGTGGCCACAACCTCCAGACAGGGCCCCTCCGCATGATAAATACAGATGGACAAGGTCATGGAGGAGTACGAGGACATCTTCACCTCCCTTGGAGGGGTTCCTATGCACTGTTAGGTCAAGCACTCCATAGATCTGACCCCAGGTGTGTCACTTCCCAATGGACCAATCTATCGGCACTCCGTTCTGGTGTATGATGAAATCAAGAGGAAGATTCAAGAGCTGCTGCAGAAAGGTCACATCCGATCGAGTTCATTGCCATGTGGGAGCCTGATCGTGTTGGTACAGAAGAAGGATGGGACTTGGAGACTCTTTTTTTACTATCTGGTGCTGAACAAGGTCACTGTCTAGAATAGGTACTTGATCCCACGGATTGGTGACCTTCTAGACCAACTGAAGGGGGCAAAATATTTCAGCAAGATTGATTTGAAGTCAGGATATCACCAGGTGCGAATCAAACTCTCCGATGTGTGGAAGATTTCCTTTAAAGCCAAGGAGGACCTTTTCGAATGGTTGGTTATGCATTTCGGGTTGACGAATGCTCCTGCAACCTTCATGAAGCTAATGGATGACATCTTGCACCCATTCACTAACTCATTTGTAGTGGTATATTTGGATGACATCTTGATCTTCAGCCAAAGCTCGGAAGAGCACCTCCACCACATCCGACAGGTTCTCCAAACACTGCAGCAACACAAGTTATGTGCCGATTTGGAGAAATGCACTTTTGTCATGACCTAAGTTCAGTATTTAGGATACATTATAGATGAACAACGGGTGCATGTGGATCCATCCAAGATCTAAGTCATTTAGGATTGGCCATCTCCAACCACTCTGACAGAGCTCCATAGCTTTATGGGTCTTGCCAACTTCTACTGCAGGTTCATGTTGGGATTTTCTCATATCACTTGGCCCTTGAGTCAAGTCACCAAGGGAGGAGCGAAAGCAAAATTATTTTGGCCTGAATCTCAACAGAAGGCATTCACATAGTTGAAACATCGCCTTTGCTTAGCACTAGTGCTCACATTACGAGACTTGCAACAACCATTTGAGATTAAGATAGATGCCTCTGACTATGTTATTGGGGCAATCCTTACTCAACACGGGCATCTAGTGACATATCACAGTGAGACACTTTCAGACAAAGTCCAAAAGTATCCCACTTATGACAAAGAGATGTATTCCATTGTGCAGGCCTGTCGACAATGGAAGAATTACATTTTGGAGAAGGAAACGGTCATCCACACAGACCACCGTCCCTTGAAGTTCATACAGATGCAAGGGAAGTTACATATAGATCACCATCAGAAGTGGTCCACATACCTGCAATAGTTCCATTTGAATATCAAGTATAAGAAGGGCAGCACCAATAATGTTGCAGATTGCCTCAATCGACCACCAATCATGGCGTTAACCACCGTGCTAAACTCTTGTGGGAAAGAGACTTCTGATTGGCCACTTCTCTATAGAAGCGACCCAGAATTCGACCACACATACTAGACACTCTTAGTGGGTCAACATGTTCCATATTTTCACCTCCAGGATGCCTTGTTATGCCACCTGGGTCACCTTTGTGTTCCTTTAAGCGAGCGTGCCAAGATTATTTGGGAAGCACACTATAGTCGGGCTGTTGGGCATTTCGGGGTTGAGAAAATGGTGGCAGTACTGCAGAATTATTTCTATTGGCTGAATCTTCGACAAGATGTCGAGAAGTACATCAGATCCTGCACTGCTTGCGTCATTTCTAAATTAACCATCAAGAAGCAAGGCATCTATACTTTGCCGCCTACCCCTAGTCAACCTTGGGAATCCATCTCCATGGATTACATGTCGGGCCTTCCTTCTACTAAGCATGGAAATGACTGTGTTTTTCTGGTCATCAACAAGTTCTCGAAGATGGCCATTATCGTGGCCTGCAAGAATAATATCACAGCAGAAGCCACTACTAAACTCTTCTTTGAACAAGTGTGGGTACACTTTGGAATCCCATAATCTATCATCTTAGATCGAGACAACAGGTTTCTCAGTACATTTTGGTCCAGTCCCTGGTCGATGCTGGACACCAAACTCACTAAGTCCACAACCTTCCATCCCCAAACTGATGGCCAGACGGAGGTTGTCAACATGATGATCATACACATTCTATGCATGTACAACTCAAAGCATCCACGCACATGGGATGAGAGCCTCCTCTATGTTCAGCATGGCTATAACCGGGCTCTCCACAGCTCGACTGGCCACAACCCTTTTTAGGTGGGCTTGGGATTCCAGCTACTATATCCCATTGATGTGTACATTCCATTAGCAACTACTCAGGTAGATTCAGCTCATGTCCAGTCCGAAACAGATAAGGCAAACAACTTCATTAATCACATCTAACATATCCACTAGTAGGTCCATGACATTAAGGAGAAATCAAATTCCAAGTACAAGTAGCGACATGATCAACATCGGGTGCCACACAAGTTTCAAGTGGGCGACAAAGTCGGGTTGCATTTGCAGAAGGAACACCTTACTGGAGCCTATCAGAAACTCAGGCCACTCTGATATGGTCCCTACACCATTACCAAGGCTGTGGGAGACAATGCATTGAGCTCAACATGCCCCCATTCCTTGGCCTACACCTAGTGTTTAATGTGGAATGCCTTCGACCATACTTTCCACCATTACTAGACACATTTGACATTGTAAAACAACTCACACCAACAAAGTTAAATCCAAATTGCATGGAACAAGCTGCAACTGATCGGATCATGGACACACAAATCAAGCACACTCGCCAGTAGAAGATCCATTTGTATCGAGTTGTCAAAGCAGGCCAACTCCTTCACCAGGGCATGTGGCTCACCAGGGACCAAGTTCAATAGAAGTTTCCTCATCTCATGGAGGAACTCAATGCAATGGGGACCATTTATTCCTAAGGTGGGAGGAATGATCTAGGTGGATATTGGTGGCCACCCACCAATTCCACTTGGACCCCCACCATTGTTTCTTTCGGTTTTTTAGTTTCCTTAATTGTAGGACAATTTACTATTTTTAGAAGTTTTTAAGGTCCTGAACTTCTGGAGTCGTTTTGAGGCCCTAAACGACGTTCTTTGGGAAAACTAGGAGCAACACATGGTGT
>APFE031315873.1:0-40152 GCA_000404065.3 Pinus taeda | reverse complement strand
CATTCATAATAAATTAAATAATATTTACAAACTATTTAAACAAATATAATTTCAATATTTAATAACGTGTCACGAAAACATCTAGCGAAAATTGAGTACATACAATCCTAAACATGGTAAAATTTACTTTTTCAAGTACATGTTTTTACATGCAATTTTTGCAAATTGACTTTATATAAACTAAAGATTTAAAAAAAATCATATTGAATGAATTATATATTAGAAATTTAAAATAATTAATATATAACTATTATTTGTATACTTATATTATTTTATTAAAGTAATGGGGGGCATATATAAACTTATTTTAAATTTATATTCATCATATCAATGATATAAAGTAAGGTGTATATAAAGATATTAAATTTTTATATATTAATTACGTCATTGAGAAATTGATAAATTGATTAAGAATGAAAAATTAAGATATAAGTGTTTATTTAAAAAATGACATAATTTAATTTATAGACAAAATGACATTTTTCACGACATTTTTTTTATTAATTTTAATCAAATTCTGATAGAGACAATATGACATTTTTTTCTAGTTAATTTTAGTCAAATTCTGACAGAGATTTTTAAAAACTTGAGTTTAAATTGTTTAATATGCATAATTAGAGTACCTCGGAGCTTAGAGTTTTTCAGGGTGCTGAATTCTTTGATGCATTCAAAAATGCATTTTAATCAACAAAAAATATTGAAATTTTGTTGCCGGATTTTAGTGAATTCAAATGAAAAGACTATTTCATCTATAAGTTAGACCATGCCTTAAAAAATATTTTGATATTTCACTTTAATATTTCAAAAATTAATTATTTTAAGATTAAATAATTTAGTGAAAACACATCTAAAATAGTTTATTGAAAACAGTAAATGTTGTTTTATTGTGATAGTCTATATATATTTTACCTTTTAATAAAAGTTGTAAAATTTTATTATAACTAGTTTAAATTCATCTATTTCTGGAGTCATTCTCTTAGAAGAATTAAATCTCTTTAGGTGCAAATCTTACCTCGAATTCTACACTCCAAATTAATCTAAGTATCTATGTGGCTTATTCAGGTTGAAACCACATGATCTCAGCCATACACATCCTTTGTTAGATTTTTTCTTACTAACCCTATTAAATGTGGGGAAAATATGTATGTTATAGTTGATTACATTAAGTCTTGATTTATGTTAGTTAAACTGATTTTTTGACTGTATATAAGGATTCAACACCCTCAAAAAACCCTAAGCTCTTTCAATTGTGTAGGGTTACCCATCAAGCTTGTGATTTCAATAAATTCTAATCGGATTTTAGAGAAATTAGATTGGAAGAACCCAACAAAAAAACTTCCAAAAAATCTCACTAAAGACAACTCGATAAAATATAAAAAGTTTTAAAATTTGTTTTAAACTTTAATCAAAATAGAATTATAAAATTATTTTGTTAAAGGAAAATAAATATTGAAAATATTATTACATTTAAATTTAGTAATTAAGAAAATTAAAACATTATTAAAAGTGATTAATTTTAAATGTAACCATATTTCTTTATTTTGAATATTATAATGTTAAAATAAAAATATATTCTCACAAATTTCATATCAAAATATGATGTTATCATTTATATCCATATTAAATGTTATTTTTAAAATATTTATCTTTCTAAACAAATATTTTCATGTATTTTTAAAAATAAATATGAGGAATGCTTTGTCCTAATATTATCTTTAAGAATAATAAAATAATATTTTATATTAACAAATAAAAATATTTAATAACCGAAATATTTCAAAATAATTAATTATAAAATATTAAGATACAAAGGTTAATCTCAAATTCTACGCTCCAAATTAATATAAATATATATAAATGTCTGTCACTCATAGCTGGTGTAGTTCTTTTTAATCCAAAGCATGCGTTGAAGCCACAAACTCTCAACGATACACATATTTCTGTTAGGTTTTTTTCTTGCTAATGAACTAGGAACGTCTAGATACCAAAGGCCTCACTATCAAGGATATTGCCAATGAAACTACCTATTGACTTGTAAATAAATTAGTTAAGTAGAAAGAATAACATTATTTTGGAAAAAATGGAAATACTATGAAATAATATTAATATTTAAATTTAGTAATAAAATAAAATTGAGATATTAATAAAGAGGGATTAACTTTTAAATAATTAATATTTCTTTACTTTTAAATTACTTATAATTGTTAAAATTAAAAATAAATATGATGTTAAATGATCTATATTCACATTAATTTAGTAATTTTAAAATATTTGTTATAAATATTTTTTAAGAAAATATTTTTATGCATTTTTAAAGGTAAATATGGGGATGATGTTATTTCTTAATGTTACATTTAAAATATAAAAATAATGATTTATACTTAACATTTTAAAGTATTATAACTAATATTTAACTAGCAATTTAAATATTAAGAAACAAATATTTTCATGTCTGACATAAAATAATACTTTCATTGTCCACCTTAGTTTTATATCATTTTTATTTTATATTTTAAAAAGACACGTGTCAAATCCACATTGAGCACAAACTTAATTACAAATCACCCTCGTATTGGGTTACAGAATACGTCTCTTGGCGTAATAAAAAATATTTAATTGAAGTCAACAAGGAGAATTACAATGGTGTTTACAATATATACCCTTCCCCTGAAGTGAGATTAAACAAAATATCATTCTTCCAACAAGAGCAAAATGTCTCATTTTGACACAAAAACGATATTTCTAGCAACAAAATTTTGAAAGACTAGATTAAATTGTGGGCCCAAATTCTTGTCATTATTAGTTGTGCAAATTAAGGTGATTTCTTCTTATTTGTTATTGTTATCCATGCTTCCATTGTTTTTTATGAGGATTTTTCTGGACGAGTGATTTCGTCTTATGCTTGAACTAGACAATCATCTACCCAACTTTAATCCATACCCAAATTAGATGGGACTGGATCTTGAACTTCAAGTTACATTGTTTTAAATTAATTTCCATATCATTGATATTCTCTACTTCCACCTATAAGTCAATTGAAAGAGGATCCAAAGCAAAGGAAGCCTCCTCAGATGGTGAATCATTAGCTTTCAATGGTGCTTATATAGGCCCATCTTTTGGATAGTCCACTTCAGAAGAGCCTTCCATGACAATAACTTGATGCTCAGGTATGGAACTAACCCACCAAGTTGAATTACACCTATGTTTTCTATCCTTCCTTGGATTCATTGGGAAATGAGTTGCAAGATGACATGTATCAAAGCAAGATTTGTATCGAGAATCATTTTTTTTTCACAATCCAGTTGTTGTGTCTATGAGCAACCTGTCATAGTGAAATTTATTTCCATCAGAATCCTTTTTCTAAAGTTCTTTTCTACAAAAAAATTGTGCATAAATATGATTGCTATAATCCTCTATTTTAGGGTTGCAATACTAATATTTTCCCAAAGCATTTCTAATGGAATGAAGAAAAGGAGAAACCCAAAATTGCAAAGGTAGATTTGGTAGCCTTACCCAAATATGGGTTATAGAAAAAGAAACAACAAGAGGAGCAAAAAACAAAGTCCAAAGAATCATGCACATGCTAGAACTTCCCAAAAGCCATGGACCAAAATGAAAGATCTTATCCCCGTCTTCAAGAGACCAAATTCATCAATGAAAAACCCCTTTGCCTAGAGTAATTAAACCCCTATGATTTTAGGTTTACAATATAAGGTATGTACATATAGCAATGAAGATCAATGAGATGAGGCTAGAAACCATTAAAATGACACACCAAACCTTTGGCACATAGGAGAGATGACTTATAAGTGGAATATTTAAAAATGGGGATGAATGTGGCTGCAACTTTTTGCAGGAGATAAAGGTAAGAAGAATTGTGGTAAGAGAACATAGATGACCCAAGGTAGGCCTCACATAAGATTTGGAGAACAAAGAATAAACCCTTGTGAAAGGGGAACTCACCATTCTCTCTTGAGATATGAAATCATGCTGGGAAACAAATGTAGCCTAGAAAGACCACCACAAGTGGCCAAAGCTAAAGCTTATCCATTTTTGCTATCACCATCATTATAACGAGTAGGAATGACATTTGATAATTACAAATGAACTAGAATTATTTTATGAGAAAATATTGTGTATTTTTTTCATTTGTAAGAGTGGTATGAAATTATTAAGAAACAAATTTAGCATTATAGCATGTCTTAATAAATTTTGAAATGTGGCATAATTGTTACTCCATGGCCATGCTATTACTTAGAAAGAGTGGAAACTAATGTGGATAATAATAGGATGTTTGGTTAGAAATGTCAACAAAATTAAATTATTATTGAGTATGGTTGATCAGAATCACTATCAAACATAATCAATGGTGACCAACCAAAGTCATGCATGGTCGAAGATAATAAACATTATCAACCATAGTCAACCGTAGTCTAACATATTCATCAACCATACTAAAATGTCATAGATATATCAATAATATTTATATTTATATTGATATTTTATTTAGTTTGGAAATCTCCTAATTGTTTTCAATACCCATTCATCTTGGCCATCAATTCTCACAACCACATAATTAAAGGTGGTTGATATAAATGGGTTGACATCATTAGTTAAACGGGTGGAAAAATGGTGTTCTACATCTATTAACCACTTTTAATTGTGTTTGTGCTAGTTTATATATATATATATATAATATATATATATATATATATATATATATATATATTATATATATATATGTAACTTTTGTTCACAAGTAATTAATACATTTTAAATTGCAATCAAGGTAATACTTGGTCTCATGTATTTGATGAAGGTTAAATGTTATTTAATACCACATGAATAAATTTAAAGAATCCTCAATAATGATTCTAAGGGATACTAATTTTGACTTTTCTTGGGATTATATGTAAATTAAAATTGTCTTTTGGTATTATTACCCACCAAAAGTGGGTGATCCCATAACATAATTTTTTTCTCCCATCATCTCTTCTAGTCAACAACCAACAACCACTAGTAGTCGAAGACGATGTGACATTCATATCTCCTTCACATGCATCAGTAATCTGTTTCCTTGCCCAATTGACAAGAGTGTGCGTTGGAAGGTGGGCTTCTAATAAAAAAGAACTTTATTAATTTTACAATCTAGTGTTTATGCTTGTTTATATTTTGGAAATTTGGCATGGGTTCTGGGGTAACCTAGAAGGAAGAGTGGTTTTGATCGAAATCTTGTTCCCTCACCTTAAATGGGGGGGGGTTGAGTAAATCTTCATCCTATTCTACTGGCACCTCCCCTAATGGCCCAATGGGTATAGGAGGGACACTACCTCAAAATCCCCGATTGAGATAACATAGTCCCATGTCTCACTATTTCATACTTACCACCCGCTAACTTACATTATGAGCCCCACATTTCACCTCCCTTCTTTGGGTTCAACTAACCATTAATTCTCTGGGATTTGGCACCATACATCCTCATACTTGGGTAAGGACCTAGAACTTGGAATTGGGAGGTTGATACAGCTAAAAGAACTAGAAAAAACATATTACGGCCACAAGTAAAAACAAATGAATATAAAAACACAAAATATGATCAAGACATACACATTACCATGTGGAAAAAAAACTAGCATGAGCTTTGCCTCATTCATTATGGTCATCACTCGTCTCCTGAGCACATGTTTCTCTTCATATTATGGGAAGGAACCCTCGCATGTCCTAATCCTTGGTGGGCAATGAGCTATATCACCCTTAAGGGGGTAATCACTTCTACATATCATACAAATGAAGCTCTAACCCTTGAGCTACAAGTAGTAATTGATCTGTATTACAAACTTGAAGGTTTATGGAAAATTTGCAAGTAATGCTTTATGTATTTTAGGCAATGGATCGATTTTCAAAAGTACGTAAATTAATGGACTTTAAACTCAGTTTGCAGCATAAAAAATAGAGACAAATATACCATACACAACAAAACAAGACATCAAAATGATAAAGGAGTTCATCCCTCTTGGGCTACATCTCTTGGTCCAAGTTCCAATGTTGGGCCTCTTTTACTAAGTACTCAAAATGCAAAAATAATGCCTTCAATGGCTCTAGAAGACCCAAAAACCCCAATTTGTACTCTTGCTGGGCTCAAATTGGCCAAAAAATTACGAAGTTATGACTCAAAGAATTTTTTACTAACTAATCTATAAATTGGCCATTTTGTCTAACCATCCTGCATTTTCTACCATTTCGAAGATCGTCGACTGCCAAATTCGCCTGGCACCAACGAGATTTGCATTGATACAGGTGCATTTTTTTGGATGGTTAGTTTGACCACTAAGGCCAAAGTGCCAAATTTTCTACCCCTTCTCCTGGTCATGTAGCACATGTGGCCAGGGGCTGGGGCACTCTGCACCTTCCACCGCTGAGCATGCTCACATTAAATCCCATGAGGTTGGGGGTTGGGCCAATGGCCCGCCCTCAACAGGCTAACATCTATCCATCCGGTGACTATTCCACATTGCCCACAGAACCTGGGGCCAAACCCTTAACTCTTGCACATGTTCCTTTGCACCCATGGTCTATGCCCATGGTTGGGTGGAGTGCCATATGGCCACGACTAGGGCTCTAACCCAATCGTTCTCTCATTAGCTCTAGAATTCCTCCACCTAGTCTTATGTAATGATTTGTGACCATGGGCTTAGGCTAAGCACCAGGCCCTTAGGTATCGGCTCGCACATGTTCATGTGGGGTGTCAGGTGACCAGGAGTTAGCGGCTTAGCCCCGATCCCTTCCCCCAACGCGATATATGTTAAAGTTTAAATATGACTTTTTTTCCCATACATATTAAGAACCACTTGTGGGCTTGACGATAGAGCATTGTGTTGTTAGAGTTGAGGTCGGGGGTTCGATCCCGCCCAGGCCTCTGGTTGGCCAAAAAAAAAAAATCACTACCTGGGGGTGCCACATGGCACCCCTCCATTACTCCACATCAAAACCCTTGAACTAATAAAAATTTCCCATGTGCACGAACCACAGGAGGCTGCTTATTAGCATCTGATTGGTCCAAAGGTACCCAGTTAGCCTACTGACGCAACTGTAAGGACTACCCAGTCCTCAGTCCTATCACCAACTTGCAATTTGTTTTAGTTGTTTAGGAAAATGATCAGAACGCGATATCTTGAGTATGTGATATTAGTTTTGAGCCATTCAAGTTGTGTTGGATTCATGATGGAGAGATCTATGTTTTGGCACCAAGTTCGAAAACTTTTCAACAATTTAGTTTTTGAGCACTTTACTATTTCACTGGATCAGTAATAGAAAGAAAAATCAAGGAAAAAGTAAAAGGCACACAAGAGGGGTGGAAAATCAAAGGCCGAGTTGGTAGCTCATGCATTCATGATTTCTCCCTTCACACACCCATACAATCACGATGAGAAACCCTCCATAATTGGTTCATTTGAACATGATACTTGGCCATGAAGTCTTCTCCCCTTTGTTCCATCATTATTCACATGAAACCTATTAATTGAAGGGTGGACCAAGTACATGTCAATTCCCCTTAGTGGTTGGAAACACCTAATAGAGCAGTCTATTAGCCACTCCTACCTAGGGAGGTAACACTATTATGAGTTTAAAGCCTTAATTTTTTAAGGAAAACCTTGTTTGAAGTGTCAAATTACCCATTACTTGCTAGCATGTTTCACTTAGATGTAAAAATGATTAAATGTACCTGATTATGTAGATGCCAACATTGGATATTATGTGTAATTGTCAAGTGGTTCCACAACCATGGCATGGGAAACTTAACTAGGGCTCAAGTCATTCAAAATAGCATATTGACACCCACAAGTGAGGTGATGAGAGCCATGGGTCTTCAAGTTGTAGCAGAGCATCACATATAGACACAGACACCTCCAACACACATAAACTTCCAACAATGTTCCTTACGTTGATTATTTTTTTGGGATAATGCACTTGGATCTAGCATGTCACTATTTTGCCTAGCACTTCATGAGGGGTTAGCAGTGGATCTAGAGCCTAGAGGAGGATAGTCTCACATCTTGTGACATGGGAGGGATAACACCACCTTGAGAGCCCTCATTGTTGAAGTAGAGACATGCATTTTGACCACTTGGAAACCTGTGAGACCACTTTTGTGCCCCAATTGAAAATTTGTGTCCATAAAGGGAGAATGATAGAGACCTAGGGGCCAACCCCTAGGAGATGATTTTAAGGGCCTCTACTCATATCATGGCACCCTCATCCGTCAACACTTTCCCTAAGTAGTACTGTGCATGGATAACACCATCTTTGTCACTCCTACAAGTCATGCATGTGGGCTGATTTGTTTTTTATTTATTGGCTACAAGGTCGGCTTGTGAACTAGCTTGATACTTGCAGAGTATTTGATTCTTTTAGGGGTGAGTATGCTAAGATTAGAGTTCAAATTCCTCGTATAAGTAGAGTAATAATTCATTGTATCATTCATCATCACACACTTGGGATTTCCAGTCTCTTTAACTGAATTCGACCTTCTTTGTTATCGAGAACTTGTAATCTATGAATTAATTTTGACATTTGGAGTTTATTTTGTTTATCTTTGGAGCTATTCCATGAATGAATAAATGGAATCTTTACATGTTACCTTGTAAGTGTACCTAATTGTTGAATATCTATTTCTTCATGTCTAATGTATGGAATAATGTTGATTCTCGCCTATGTTATTTATCCCTTAATTTGTTGAATATATATTGATTGGTATTTAGATGATCTATTGCATACATTACTCATTGCATTACATGTAAATGAATTTACTATTGGTGAACCTTTGTTGTATCTCCCATTTAAAATCCATTATCTTTTGCATAAATAATTGCTTGAATTTTTTGTTGTTAGGGCATCAAAATTTAAACTTTCTGAGAAACTTATTGGTTTTTCTATCAGATCATAGACTCCATTCTGCCAAGGGACAAGTGAATGATCTACTTTTTTTGTCATCAAACATATTGTACTCCATAAACTCTTCTCTCTAAATTCGACCTCTTCAAGGATAAGCTCATAAACTAGGGCTTGGTGTGAATCCTTAGGCAAGGAACAATTTGGGGATTAGAGAGCTTAAACATCAAGAGGAGGATATTTGTCACAAAATATCTCCTTTTGGTGGGCATCCACTTCAATCATATCCATAAATTTATTTTCCCCAGTTTGTAGCCCTAGGGTAAAAACCGCTTTTGTGTTGCTTCAACTTAGAGGCTTGTTTGATTGTTTAAAGAACCTTTGTTTTATTGGAAATCTTTATTGGAATACCTTTCCTTGCATATTAGCCCTGGATCTCTCCAACACTCAGCCAATTAATCAAACCCTAGGTCATAAATTACCCTCCCTAGGTCTCTATATAGAAAGTGAATTACCTCCTATTGGGGTCTTGAGCCATTGTTGAGTCTTTCTTGTAGAGTGCCTATTTATGTCACCTTGTACCCTAACCTTTGAATGTTTATCTTAGGTGACCTTATCACATACCTAGACTCCTCCCATCGGTGAAAATCCATAAGAGTAGGGGGTTTTAGCTATGGTGATAGTGGGCCATCTCAGCGTTGTTGTCACTTGGTCTAGTTTACTGTTGCAGGGTACCCCTCTTCAAGGCCTTCTAGATTTTGCGGCAACAGGTCCTAAAGTAGGATTGAAAACTAATTCTAGTTGGCTAGGATTTCATCTTTCTCATATCTCAAAAGCCATGTTAATAGCCAAAAGGCCCACATGCATCTTGCAAAAGTAGAAGTCCACCCACTTAAATACCTCTAGTTGGTCATTCTAGGGCATGCTTTTCCTTGTAATGATGATGAATTGTCTTACATTCAATGATAAAAGAAAATATTGTGTATCATCATTGCTAATTGACAATTAAGTTATAGTTATTTCACACAATCAACATAAATAAAAACTAACATACTCTTTACAAGTATGAATGAAAATATCAAAGTAATTTGGGGTGGTTGTCATTTTAATAAAACATTAAAATAATGTGGTTAGAGGTAAATTTTTACATATTACTTGAATGATGAGTTGACAATTAATTATAGCCTTGTAAAAGAAAAAATAATAACTTTTAAAAACAAAAAATAAATAAAATTATATATCATATAGCTTGAGTGAGTCTAGTGGTTAAGAACACTTTTTTCCTCATACGAGACCACAAGTTCAAATCTAGAGTTGGATAGAGTATGTGCACCTCTATAAACTTTAGTATTAAATTTTTTGTTGGATAAATTATGTGCACCTCTATAAACTTTAGTAGTCAAATTTTTGCATGGATGTGGGTCCCTTGTCCCATAAACAACAGGGTCTTATAGACCATCAAATCTAGAGTTGGGTAGAGTATATGCACCTCTATAAAGCTTAGTAGTCAATTTATTGTTGGGTAGAGTATGAGTACCTCTATAAACTTTAGTAGTCAATTTGTTTCATGGATGTGAGTCCCTTGTTTCATAAACAATGGGGTCTCATACACCAATTTGGCGTCTAGGTTGGTCGTGGCCTTAAAAATAAATTATTATTATTATTATTGTATATTTAGAAAATTAATTAGGCCAATATGTATGCATATTTTGGAACAGGGCTTCCAAAATTTTAATTTAATTATAAAAAAATATTAGGTGGATTCGGTAGCATATTGTCGAATATTCTTAGTAGTATACAGAAATCAAAGGTTGAGATCTATTTTTTTTTTTAAGTAAACTAATTAATTAAAATAAATGTCAAATGAACAAGTATCATATAAAATGAGTTATGGCTTTTTTGTGCATGTGGTATTGATATGCAATGGTATTGGCCTATGATATTGTAACATCGCTTATTTAAGATTAAGAATCTCTGTGGTAAAATGAGAAAAAACTTCCATAATTAAAAATCTTGATACATGTTTTTTTAGAATGTATAGATCTTTATTCTATATATTAATTCCTTTTATAATGAATAATAATAATTTAAATCCTTATGCTTATTATCCCATAAAATTTCTTCTATAGCCCCTCAAAGTGTCTGGCCCTTATAAAATTATTTTCTACAAAACATCTAGATGTAATCTCCAGGGGTCAATGTAGGAAGATAGGGGTAGCTCAATGGGTCAGTAGTTTGCAGAGAATCTTAGTAGTCTGAAAAGAGCTAATATCTTTTGGGCAAGGAGAAATAATAAGGGATTAAGATGCCCTTGCAAATATTAGCTAGGACATGGAGGTGCTTTCTAACCCAAATCTCTAGGATTTTCAGTCGACAAGGACCAAACAACGTATAGTTGAATTGGAGGATGTTCAACATAGGTTGTTGACCGAGCAGGAGGAGATATGGAGATTAAAAAGCCGAGCTATATGGTTAAAAGCTAGAGATGAAACCTCAATTTTTTTCATCAGTTCGGTAAGGGAAGAAGGGCGGCTAATATTATTTGGGAGTTGAATGACAACTTGGGAGATAGAGTATCCAATTTCAGGGATATGGCTAGAGCAAGCATTAGCCACTTCAGTTCTTTATGTAACGCTCCTCGTGAGGCATCACTCGCTGAAGTCATACATGTAGCCTGAATGTTTCTTAGATTTGTTGATGAGGATGTAAACCGATATTTAATGGAACCTATTCCGAAGGATGAGCTGGAGAAGGGGCTTCATGGGTTTCAAAAGGATAAAAGTCAGGGCCGGACATGTGGCCATCGAATTCTGCACATAATTTTATGAATTGATTGGTGACAATCTTCTTAAAGAAATTGTGGAGTGCAATAGGACGGGACAAATGTATGAGGCTTTTGATTCCACATTCTTAGTCCTGATTCCCAAAAAGGACTCTTGACCTCTTCCTATGGATTCAGGTCAATCTCATTATGCAATTCATTATTGCTAAAATAATTGCCTACCACCTGAAGCTTATTCTATCTCAAGACATTTCTAAGGAGCAATTTTCATTTCTCCAAGGGAGACAAAATTTGTGAAGCTATTGGTTTAGTGCAGGAGGGCCTTCATATCTTGAATACATGGAAACTCAAAGGTATGGTTTACAAAGTTAGTTGGATTTATCTCTGAATGTTGTTAACTTACCTTTGGTTTGAAATAAATTTTATCAGCTACTTTATGTGTTGTATAACATTTGTTTCCTTGGCGGTATTAATTAATAGATTTGTGTCTGATTTCTTCCATTTGGAGAGATGGTTATGCTAGGGATGCCCTTATCCCCTTCCCTTTTCCTGTTGGTCGCTGAAGGGTTAAGTCGAATTTTCATGGCGGCCAACCTAGGGGAGAGTGGAAGGGGCTCTTGTGGCTCAGGGAGTTACTCGCACCCATTTTCTATTTGTAGATGAGGTCCTGTTGTTCAGTGATGGTTAAGAGGGACAGATTCAGACATCCTTTAATCTTTTTATGAAGGCCTCTGGTATGGAGGTCGTGAGTTGAAGTCATCCTTTTCTAAGATTGGCTTTGGCTCCTCCAGAGATGATATTGTACATGTTCAGTCAAATCAAGATGTTTGCAAATATTGTATATTGTATTCTATGCTAGTTTTCAAAACAAGATGTTTGATCCCTTTGGACATTTAGTAGATCCATAGTAAAGATGGATCTATCCCAGTTTAATTTCCCCTTTTAAATATGCTACATTCCACGTGAATACCATGGGTCAATACCATGTGCCATATATATATATATATATATATTTAGTTAATAATGTTTTTTTGCATGGTATTAATAATAATTTGGCCCATAGGCTTCACCTAAATAAAAGCTTCTTTTTTGAAGTTTTGTTAAATATAAAAGGATGTTTTATTTATTTACCATACTCCTAGTTTATATATATTTTATTTATTTACCATATCTCTCCTTTATTTAAATTTTTATTTATTTAACATTACCTATTTTTGAGTGTTCATAAGCTTCTTTATATTTTAAATTTATATTGTGTTTATACATAATAATAATTAGATTGATTTTTAAATAAGGTGGACATTAGATTAAAAATGTTAAATGTTAAACATTTAATGTTAAACGTTTGCGTTTACATTTACATTTATGTTTACATGTTTACATGAAATCTACCCCATACTGAGTTGTATGGCGCTTCTCAAGACAATGAATACATTAGGGCACCTATCGGCATGATGAATACGTTAGTAAAAACATGATTAGTATAAATACGTTAATAAAGACATAATTATAACTTGAAAAAATAAAATAATATTGAATTTGTGCATAACCAATTAAATTGATAACTCAATCAAGCTAGTACTTTGGACTATAAAAGTTAATTTAAGGTTTAAACCACATCACATGGATTCCCTTGGAGTCTTTTTGATAGTCCACCCTATTGCCAATTGTGATTTATCAAGTAAGGAGCATTTAAAAATTGTTGTTAATGTTAATTGTCTATGTACTTTTTCATAATGTTAATTAATAATGAAAATCCTTATTATTTTTTTTTATATAAACTTTAATTACACTTTTAGTTCAAGTGAAACTTTTTATTTCGGACCATGCAAGAATAACAGGAGAGCGGAAATGATCTCTTCTACGGCTTTTATTTGTGTTCGCAAGAGTTGCAGGGTCTACGTCGTTGAGCGCGGGTTTGATCTTGGTGCTCACGTAGAAAGTATCCATATTCAGATCTATGCAAATGGCGAGAAAGAAGGGGTTCTCTCTCTGAATGGAGCCCATTCTTTGTTCAAAGGACTTGGGTATGGTTTTTCTTTTTAATGGACGGTTTATTGGATATCTAGTTGTTCTTGGTAGATGAAATTCTTGGATAGCTAGATGGGAAATTGACGGTATTTTTTCCATCGAAGTGTTCAATCACACTTCTGTAAGGGTGGATATCTACTTAACAACGTATTTCCTCATTGGATCTGACCTTCTCGTAGTGACTACAGTCTCGAAAGTATTGTGCTAGTCATATTACTCGCGATTTCTAGTGGATCTAGGGGCAGGGGCTGCGATTCAATAATCTTAGAGTTTGTGCGCAGAACTTTGTCATTCTCCGGTACCGACAGGGGCATGAACGAAGGCGAGGGAGCAGGCCTTTTGTGGACCTAATGAGGAACATTCGTATCACTCTTCGAACGATAAGGAAGAGTTAGTAATTTTGTTGGATCCATTGGGAATATATATATATATATTTTTAACAGATCTGGGCGAGTTTATCAAGGCCTCTTTTCAATCCTCAATTTCGTTGGATAAACCAAAAATCTTGAAGGAATGCAACAGTCGCAACAACATTGATCCGGAGGTGACAGCCCATTTTCAAATCTTTGTTAAGACTCTTGATGGGAAATCAGTAACCATGAGGGTTTCGGATGGGGATCTACTACAAGATCTTAAGTAGCAGATTCAAGAAAAACATGGTATTCCAGCCAATTTTCAAAACCTGACTTATGCATAGAAATCATTCCAAGAGGACTAAAAGATGTAAGATTACAACATTGAACGTGATTCAACTATCATCCTTAATACAAGATTATTTGGAGCATGTCTTTGATCTAACTCTAAATATCTAGTTTCTTTCAAGGATGCAATAAAAAGGACTGGTCTACACAAAAATGATGATCACCAAACAAATCCCCCTGGTTCCTATATTATGGAACAGATGAACTAGGTGTTGACTTTAATAGTAAACCTTCCAGAGGCCAATGAGCTCTACTCCTACTTCCATTAAAGAGTAGTCATATGCAGATTTAACATTTTGTGGCCCAAGATGATGGATTTCTATCAATGGATCTTTTCCACTTGGACTCAAAACTGTGATATCTTCTATGTTCTAGGGGATTTTTTGTTGTAAAATTTGATACAACCAAAGATTTGAATTACGTTTTAAAATAGGGACCATGGTGGGTAGTGAGAATCTTTTTATGATCCCGTGTTTTCAGGGATTGGATGCAAATACCATGATGGTTTCCAAAATATCAATGTGGATCAAGTTACGTAATCTCTCCATACATTTTTGGCATCAAAAAGTGTTAGAAGGAATCATCATTCTTTGGGGAAATTCATAAAGGTGTATGCGAATAGAGTCACAAAAGGTATTTTCGCTTTTGCTAGAATCTGTGTAGAGGTAGACCTTATTAAATGATTTGAAATGATCATAAGTTAAAACTGAAGTACAATTGATTATGCCAACAGTGAAATGAATGTTAACTTAAAGTGTTGAAACCGTGAGAACTGCATGAAAAGAAAGACTTTACGATAGATGATAAACATAAGAAAGATGCAAAACAGAAGTGAAAGCAACAAATAGACAATGATACTAGATAGAAATATTGATTACAGAGTTCGCCCCTGGCGGACTACGTCTTTGGGTCCACTTTCAAGATGGGTGACCGCTTTATTAGGATTGATACCGAAGAGGTTGATTACACAGAAATTTGACCAAAATGAATTTGCAAACATGTACTTGTGCTCACTGTCATAAGAAAGTTCTTTGAACCAGCTTTCCAATGCCTGTCACAGTTCCCAATTCTGACTCTCGATGCTCTTGTTACATTGAAAACACAAATAGCCTCTAACCTCCAGAATCTACACACAAAACTTCAAAACCACTCTCCTCCTCTTCAATGAGTAAAACTACCTTTTATAACATCCTAGATGCATTTGAACTTCTTCCTCCAAGTTTAGGAATGAACTTCTGACTTTAGGGGTTAAATTTAGGGTTTGTTTCCCTCATTCTTGTCATTCTTTGACACTTTAGGGTAAACACACATGGTCTTTGAATTAATTTTGCACAAAAATACATTTCAAAACCTACATTCAACCTTATAATAGAATAAAACCATTGGTAGTTTGTTGATCGAGCAGAGAAGGGAGGTCGTTACATGTGACCAGCCGCGGTCTAACCGTAGACTGCCACTTTTTTGTTGCTCCCCAACGGTTTCGTCTTACAGTGCTCTAGTAGTTGGTATGTGAACATGTCTACCCTTTGACCATCACATCTTACCTAACAGTCTTACCTCCGACAGTTCTGGCACGAATACCTGTGTTACCATAACCCCGATTGCCACGATCGCTCACATGGTCATAATTCTGATGCGGTCTTAACCGCACGGTCAGGACTGTAACATGTAACCTATTCACATGCTCGTTGTCATAGTTATCTCCCCGTGCAATTAATCCCATGGTTTATGACTGTTATGTTTTTATTTGTAATGTTTTAATATGTTTTCAATAGCCCAAATGGGTTTTTAACTTAGGATTAGGTATTTGATTTGGTATGGTGATGGTCTAGAACTTAGGTTTAGGTGTTTTAATCTATTTTAATGTTTGGGTTATGTTTTAGGTTAGGTTTTAGGGTTTACATTTGATTTGTACCCTTGCTTTTAAGGCTAGGACTTAGGCATTTTAGTCTTCACATCAAGAAACCCCTTTTATAAAAAATTGCCACAAATTGACATTTACGACAAACGTCACATGATGACAAACCTGTTGACAACCAAATCCTACAAAATGGACGACAACCACATGTCAACAACAATATCCTGGTGGAACTGACGACAACCATGTTGACAGCTAGGTACAAAACCATATCCTTCGAACTCCATGAAAGCCATTGACATCACCTGAACAACCTGAACCATAAACAACATTATCGAAGCTGATGACACCAAACTAAAATACTAACGATGAAATTGAACTTGTGTAACTAATCTGACAATATCCTCCTGGATCAATCCTCTCCACTTGAAAGCTTTTGGACCACAAAATTTTGACTAGACAGATAGGAGGTGAGGGTAGAGCTCCCTCACTCTCCACCTTGTTCAGAAGATGTACCAATACATTCGATCAACGACCTGAAAGTGATGATCCTAATGATGCTGATCATGGCACACTTTGAATCTGTGAACTATTCCATTTATCTACAGTATGCACAACTTGCGACGATTGTCAAACAACCTGTTATGAACATGGCAATTGATTTCTTTCCACGAAATACCATGAGTTAGTGATTCATAATCATCTTTGAAAACAGTCTCTACATGATATTGTTCAATACTATTGACATCTATTAACAATCTATATCGCAGAATGACAGAGACAATCAAAGACATTTTTGGCATCAAACCAGCTACTTGATTTGATATACTTTTCGGCTTCCTGGTTACTAAGTGAACTTGCAGCAATAAATCCATCAAACTATAAGGTGACAACTCTTGCAACTTAGTTTGATTTTGAAAGTATTGAAATGGCCGCTGATTTGTTTGAATCATTGTTTCTTCATTTATTAAATAATGTTTCCATTGATTAGAATTTTCCCCTAATGCATAAGTTTCCCTTAGATGTATTGAATACTTTGACACTGCTTTAGAAAAGGCCTTGATATGAAAACAAATAGGCTTCCACTCCACTTGAAAAGAGACTTCCAAAAAGTTTGAAACATGAAATGGTGACACAATATGAGAGAAATTTAACACTGACTTTCCCCATACTGACCAGCATCCCTGTAATTATTAACTTCCAAACTTGGTCTGAATTGATTCATTCTGACATTAGGAAGAGGAGCTTGAGGCATTAATTATAATTTATGTTATATTCCCTACTTATGAGTAAGATGTTTGGTTTCTTTAAATAGAGCTGGAAAATTTTCTACCTCTTTGATCAAACCATATTTAAGCTGAGACTCATAATTTGAATAAACATCTTTTCGATTATTATGTTGTTCCTTTACACACATGATTAAAAATATTTTCTTTGAACTTATTAATCACTTCATCTGATTAGCAACAACTAAAGTCAACTGATATTTACTTTGATGTGCCGTGGCAATAAATTCAACCCCACCTTTCTTAAGGTGATATTTATGCTCTCTTCTATAAAACATTGCATCACGATCATAAAGATAAAGACTTCCTAAGAAAACTCCACATATGTCTATTGGAACCACATCTAATTCCACTTCATCAATGTAATTAGTTGTAATGGAAAATATTAATCGATACTGTTTTGTGACTTTTATATGAGTTGATTTATTTAGCCATCCTAATGGCTAAGGTCTTGGATGATTCCGTATCTCCAAACCCAAATTCTTAACTAAATATTCAGATATTAAATTTACCTATGATCCACAGTCAAACATTATATCTATCTTTGTGTGCTTGGAAGTTATCGTTATGTTAAATAATTCAACTCTTTTATCCTCATTTGAAGGATTTATGTTCGATGAAGATGCAATAGCATTCGAACTTGAACCAGTGTTAGAAGTTTTACCTGTTGAAACTATGGCAGTTGTCCTCCTTTCATCAACTAAATTAGAACCTAGATCTTGTTGGACTGTTGTAATTGCCTTCTTTTCATCCTTCTCCTTAAGGAACTTTTTGGGCTTAAGTTCTGGATGAAGTTTCCAAAACTTAGATTCATCATGACTGATTCTCTGGCAATGAGAACAAGTAGGTCTTTCCTTCTGAGCTGTTGTTGATTTCTTTCTCTTCGAATTGTTCTTCTCTTTACTGTCATTGGAATCCTTGATTTCCAACTCTTTGGATGATTCTGGTGAAAATTTGAATGGTTTGCCACTTGATTCAATATGTATGGCTTGAGCACACACTTCATTAAAATCATTAGGCTTAAACATCAGTAATGTATGTTGCAAATCTGAATGTAAACTATCGATGTATTTTACTAAAGTTTCATGTGTATCCAATGAAATACTAAGCGCCGATGCTATCTTTTTGAACTCATGAGTAAACTCCTGAACACTGCCCTTTAACTTACCTCAAATGCTGCCAATCAATAACAACTTGTTGCATGTATCCTAAAGGATAGAATTGTTTCCTATGAGTTTTTGAAAACTTAGACCATGAAGAGATGACTTTACCTTTCCGCTTTACATCAATTTGAGTTTTACTTTCCCACCAGATTAAAGTTGCCCCCCCCATTCTAAGTGTAGCTAACTGAACTTTCGTTTTATCATCAAAAATGTTCTGAATACGACAATACACTTCTAACGGCTTAATCCAGTTATCTAGCTTTTCAGGATTCATTTCACCATCATAAATAGGTAATTCAAATTTTACATCAAGTTTCAAAAGAGATGTTTCCTTAGGTTTCTTTTCTATTTTAGATTTTGCACTAGAAAAAGAAGATGATGATGATGATGATGGAGATGCTGGAGGTGAAGGTGGTTTATCAACCTTTCCTTTACCTTTTTCCTTATTCGATGTCTTTGAAGAAGAGGCTACATCTCTCGCCTTTTTATCTTCATAGAGTTCTCCCAACCTCTGCTGCATAGTCACAAAACCTCACTGAAACTATTCATCGCTCATCTTAGTTTATGGCATTTCACCTGCATCAGATCTTGTCATGGTCGACTTATGAATGACTCTTCGTTTTCCAATCTCTGGATCAATCTGCTCGAGGATTCCTTCTCCATGTTGTGACTTTGACCTGGTTAACATTCAATGGAAAATTCTACAATTTCAACCTGCACTGATACCAAATTATATGATCTGAAATGATCATAAGTTAAAACTGAAGTAGAATTGATTATGCCAATAGTGAAATGAATGTTAACCTAAGTGTTGAAACCATGAGAACTTCTTGAAAAGAAAGACTTTACGGTAGATGCTAAACATAAGCAAGATGCAAAATAGAAGTGAAAACAACAAATACACAGCGATACCAGACAACAAGATTGATTACGGAGTTCGTCCCTGATGGACTACCTCTCCGGGTCTACTTTCAGGATGGGCGACCACTATATTAGGATTGATACAAAGAGGTCGATTACATATAAATTTGACTAAAATTAATGTTCACACAAGCACTTCTAGTGAGTGTCATAGGAAATCTCTCTGAACTAGCATTCCAACGCCTATCACAATTCTGAATTCTGACCCTGGATGCTCCTGATACACTGAAAACCAAAACAGCCTCTAACCTCCAGAATCGGCACACAAAACTTCAAAATCACTCTCCTCCTCTTCAATGAGTAAAACTGCCTTTTATAACCTCCTAGATGCATTTGAACTTCTTCCTCTAAGTTTAGGAATGAACTGTTGTCTTTAGGGGTTAAATTTAGGCTTTGTTTCCCTCGTCCTTGTCATTGTTTGACACCTTAGGGTAAACACACATGGACTTTGAACTAATTTTGCACCAAATTACATTTCGAAACCCACATTCGACCTTATAATAGCAGAAAACCATTGGCGGTTTGCTGACTAGGCGGAGGGGGGAGGTTGTTACATGTGACCACTCGCGGTCTAACCGCAGGCTGCCACCTCTGCGTTGACCACTGGTGATTCCATCTTGTGGTTCCTTGATAGTTGATATGTGAACATGTCTACCCTCCGACCATCATGGCTTACCTGATGATTTTATCCTGACAGTTCTGATGTGAATACCCATGTTACCGTAACCCCAACTGCCACGACCACTAATATGGCCACAGTTCTGACACGGTCTAGAACCCCGTGGTCAGGGCTGTAACATGTAACCTGTTCACATGCCCGCTATCATAGTTATCTCCCCATGTGGTTAATCCTACGGTTTATGATTGTTATGTTTTTATTTGTAATGTTTTAATATGTTTGCAATAGCCCGAATGGGTTTTTAACTTGGGATTAGGTATTTGATTTGGTATAGTAATGGTCTAGAACTAAGGTTTAAGGGTTTTAATGTATTTTAATTTTTGGATTAGGTTTTAGGTTAGGTTTTATGTTTTACATTTCATTTTTACCATATATTTTAAGGCTAGGACTTAGGTTTTTTAGTCTTCACATCAAGAAAACCATTTTACAACAAATTGTCACAAAGTGACATTTGCGACAAAAATCACATGACAACAAACCCGTCGAGAGCCAAATCCTACAAAATTGATGACAACCACATGTCGATAACCATATCCTGGTGGAACTAACAACAACCACATGTCAACAACCATATCTTGGCAGAACTGGCGAACACCTCGATAGCCAGGTACAAAACCATATCCTTTGAACTCCATGAAAACCATTGACATCACCTGAACAACTTGAACCATAAAAAACGCTGTCGAAGTTGACGACATTGAATCTAAATACTGACAAAAAAACTGAATTTGTGTAACTTATTTGAAAAGATCCTCCTAGATCATTAAAGGTTTACTTGATCACATTATTTTGATTCATAATAATATGCATTTTTCTCTATATTTACATTTTGAAACTGGACATCTTCAAAACCTCGTGTCCTCAGGGAAAGAAAGATCCCAAAATAAAGAAGAGATAAGCCCAAAAGACAAAGGGATGACAGTTTCGAGATTCATAAGAATTTGAAGGAGAGGAAGAAGAAATCCCATAGAATACTTCAAATATGATTGAACATAATTCCCAAGAAATCATAGAGAAGAGAGGGGCGGAGAAAGGATCTTCAATGGTTCTAATTTCTTCCAAGGTGCTCTTCAACAAAAAATTGAGAAGTCTACTTCTGAAAATGAGGTAGTACCAAAAGAATTCATGGATAGATTTTCTTGTAAATATAGAAGAGAATCAATTGGCTATTGTATCTTCCACTCCCAAGTCTGGTGGTTGCTGAAAAGTGGAGAAAAAGAGAGATAAAAAATTGTAGTCTAGTTTTATTTCTCTTTTCAATTTTAGTTGTTGGGTACACCTAAGGCTCAAATGATTTTTAGCATCTATAAAATGTAATTTAATTCTTTTGAGTAAAAATGTTATTTTTTCTTGGTGAAAAAATCACTTTTTATTTCTAAAATATGAATATAATTGCATGAAAATTTTATAAAATTTAAGTAAAACTAACAAATAAATCCCTTTTTATTTCATATTAATACTATCTACAAAATTATTGTTATTGTGCCGAAATGAACACATTTTAATAGATTCAGGGGAGGCAGGGCAACGAGGTGCTTCGGTTGTTCCCAGTATGTAGACCAAGGAAAGTACACGGGTGAAATTTCACAAAATGAAAAAATAATAAACAAACATACTTGCTTCCATTAGTTTGATATTCATCAAAATCATTTAGGCTTAAATTGTTGAAAACATTAATCTATTTGCTTAGTGGAAGAGAATTTTTAGATTGTATTTGTTTGATACATTATAAAGAGCATTTTAATCCACCTCATTTATAGCGTGAGGTGCACTAAGATAGAAATATGTTGCTTATCCAACTGAAGGTCGAGTAAAAAATTGACTCACATGAAAGATAGTTAACATGGTTGTGAGAAAATGAGTTTACCAAATTTGGGAACCATTCAATATTAGGCACTATTGTAATCTAGAGAAAGGTATGCATTAGTCACCAATAGGGTGAAACTCGAGTAAGCATACATCATTGAAAACGTGAATCTATTTGCTTAGTATGAGACACTTTCTAGATTATATTTGCTTCAATACACTACAAATAACATTTTAATCCACTTCATTTAGAGCATGAGTTGCACTGAGAGAGAAATATGTTCCTTATCCACGCTAAATTTTTGAGTCAGAAATTGACCTACAGGAAAGATAACTAACATGGTTGTGAGAAAATCAAGAGTTTTCCAAAGTTGGGCACCGTTCAATAATTTGGCACTATTGTAATCTAGAGAAAATTATGCATTATTCACTAGTAGGGTGGAACATCAAGTACGATTAAAAAATCTTATGCATCACATTAAAGAGCAAAGAGATGCAAAAGTGGCAGAAAACCAACAAAAGCACACTTGTATTAGTATATACTCAACAAACAACTTAAATTACATAGAACTGAGTACTTCCATATGTATATCCTTAAATAGACAATTACACTAGTTTAACTGTCTTACCCAACTTGACCCGATGGACTTTGTATGTCAAATCGATTGAGGAGTTGATCGATTTACAATACATTCTTTGGTGAGTTTAATCGACTAGACTAGTCAACTAAGTCGACTAGCCCCTCCAGCATTCATTACAACCTTAATGCCTTCTTCGTCTTGAAGAAGGGGGATACTTGGAGGATTACAAAATTTTAAGAAGTATAATAGAAGAGGATAGAATAAAGAAAGAGAATAAAAAAAAAGAACATGTTGGTTGAATGTTGAATAGTCATTTTGTAGTTGACCGAGAAGGTTGTGCCCTTGTATGTTGTTGTGCCAGTTGGTTGATTTAACCTATAGGAAAATCATAATTTTCTCATTGTAATCCTTCCCAAGGGCTAAGGATGTGAGTGTCACTTCTTTGTTTCCCCCCTGTAACTAGTTGGAGCCCTCAACCTCTAATTTGAGAATATCAGACTACTCCTGTGGGATAGGTGGGACACATTTTGATATGCTTGGCTTAAAATATTGGTATTTAGGTCAAGGTGAAGTTGGATCTACTAAGGGTTCCAGAATAGGGGTTTCTCCAAATGTTGCTTGATACATCATGGGAGAAAGTGTTTGAATATGTTGGTAAAATATTGACCAGTATTTCACGAACTGTTGAGCTTACACCTCTAGGAATTTTATATCTAACAAATACTTTACTTTTCTGACACAGATCTCTCTTGGGTAACTAGGAAGTTAGGAGTTTGTTTGTCTAATTTTTGAATTTACTCATTAATATATTGTAGGTGCTCAATGGAAATAGAGGCTTCTATATTATCTTTCTTTCCTTCTCTGAGTCATTGCCTCTCCTCCTGCATTAGCTTGGTTTCTGTCTTCTTTTCTTGTACAATTTTATTTTCTAGTGTAATCGTGACCCAAATTTCAAGTGTGATATGTTGCCATGTAGATAAGTCATGAATTAACATATATTGTGCATGCAAAGAACTACATGTGTTCAATAGATAAGTCGACCAATTATTGAGAACAATGCTAAGTGTAGCAACCTTGTCCAATGTTCCTTCCAACTTCCTTTTGGCTTGTGTAAAGGCATTGTATTATTACTATATAATGGTCAGCAATTCTTGGTTCCCTAGTGCTCTAGCCTTATGTTGTAATTGGACAACCGGTTCATTTATTTTTACATTATGATCTACTATTTGGTAAATCAATTGGTAAATATAAACAAGTGGATCATCAATCTTGGAAGAGGTATCGATCTGGAGTTTCGATCAACTGCCAATAACGAAAACCTATCTTCAGATGCGAAGAACTTGCCATTGAGGCATGCAAGCTCTAAGATATTGAAAGGGAGTTTCTAAGTCATCTTCCTAGATAATGAGCTGAAGTTGACAGGAAGTGACCCGTTGAAGGAGGGTCATAATCATTCCCCCATCATCGACATGAAATGAGGAACAAAGTGGAATAAGTTTCAAGATTGTAACAATGACTCAAATGGTGTATAGGTAAATAACTGCATATTGGACTTCTCTTGAACATATTGGCGACACAAATCTGGAGTGTGGCAGCATTAGACTCAACATAGGACCAAGGGTCATAATTGTGAGGTGGAATAGTCAAATGAGAGGAAAAATGGATCACCCAAACCTGGAAGGACAAGTGACTAAGTGAGGATGTCCCAAACCCGACACGAGAAACAGATGAGTGTCATGTTCAAGAGCGACATGCTGCCTATACAAAGGATGTTTTATCTTCATTTTCCCCCCACTATTTCTAGCGAGTACCTCTTTATTTTTACCCAAGCTTGAAGAGGATACCATATGCTTGTCATATAAGTTCATCATTCAGATGAATCCATACCCCCAGGTACACCTCTCATCATAGAGTTTGTTTATATTAGCATCATGGCTGTGTGGAATGTGTGTTTCTATGTATAGATAACCTCCGATCTACTAGGGTATCAACCCAAGACCCTATGGGAATTTATCCCTTAACAAAATTGGCGACTCCACTGGGGACAACAGTATTGTTGTTCTTAGTTTGGGTTTGTTCAAGACAATCAGGGCTCAGCTATCTTTTTGCTTGCTATTACTGTGTAGTCTGTTCCTGTAGGAACTTGAATTGTAAGTTTGATCAGTTTCTTCAAACTGTTTTTTTTTTTACTTGAAATCTTTTATATACGTTGTTTTTCCAGTTTACAGAAGTGTATATACGCATGTTTCCTTAAGTAAACCTGTGTATATGCATGTTTACTTAGGATTAGTCGCGTATACACGCAGTTGTGCACTAACACAGCCATGTATATCTTATAATTTTCAAGATTTTCCAAATCTTTTTGTTTCTGAAGGTCTGTTTGCTGGTTTGATTTAGTCTTGAACAGTTACTTTTTTGTGTCAGTCTTTATTTTTACAGCAAGTACATCATTTCAAATTCTCTCTGATTGTGGAAAGTGTTGGTCTTATTTGTTTTATTGCAAGCGTCATCGTTTTTGTTAAGCACACAAGATTTCTTGCTATAAGTCTTGGCTGCTCCGTTTTGTCGGGGCAGAAAGGTTGATCTCAATCTTTGTGTCAAATCTTGTTTTGGTGACTTTTTTGGTTTGCATGTCAAAACTATATCTTTGTGACCATCTACTTTTCTTGCTTTCCGAAAGTTGTTGATTCACACTTTCTTGGAAAGTTGTCTTTTCAATCTTTTGGTTTTTTGCCAAGCTCTTGTTGTTGCTTTTTGATTGTTAAGAGCATTCTGAAACACATTTTTTGCAGAGTTCTCACTTGTTTTTTGTTGCAAACTTGCAAAGTGTTTTGTTTCCTATTCTTCGATCATAAAGTTTCAGTCTTGTTTGGAGCACTTTTGAAAAGTAATTTTTGTTTTGCTTTTGAAGAAAACTTCTTGAAAATTTGGTTTTGCTTTCTTGAACTTTGTTTTGATTTAGTTTCCTTTTTGTGAGTGAAAGTGCATTTTTGTTTGTCTTGAAACTTGCCTTTAGTGTTTGGATGAAAATGAGCATCAGCAACTTATATTCTATCTAAACATTTTAAGTGGAAAATTAAAATTGATAAACAAGTTACTTTCATTTCTTGATTTAAGAGTAGTTTTGAGTTTTGCATTAACATGTACTTATTGCATTAGGGTAAATTTGTGCATATTTTTAGGCATCCATAGTTTTGTTAATTTTTTTGAGTGTGAAGCTTGAGTAAAAGAAAAGAAAAGAAAAATTTGTTACTTTCTTTGAAGTTCCTCTGAACCTAGTAGAAATTTCATTCATCGAAAAACAAAACAAGTTCATTTGCATATAGTTTGGTTTTTTATTAATTTCTTTTGTGTCAAAACACCACTAGTTTCATTTCCGCCTACCCCTTGAATTAAAGAACAACCCATTTAAAAACAAGGGCTAATTAAAATATACTAGAACTTTTTATAATTGTCAAGTTAGACACACCAACAAGTTTTAGGATATTTTAGGGCCTTGGATTAGGCGAGTGGAGAGAAAACTCTCCAAGGCCATTTAAACTGTAAAACATAGGAGTCTGAATAGTGAGTGAAAATCCAATAGCGTTAGGGAGACTAGGAAATCTCCGGATCTGGGAAATAAGCACAAGGGTTTTTGAAGACAGGGAAGAGAGATACCCCCTCTCCTACTTATCGGATCTTACCTCAAGACTGTTCTGCCTGGCTTCTGACATGAGTTGGTAACCTTAGTTGCTACTCCTAGGGATCTACATAGGTGGATGCAGTGGGGAATCCTGTGGCACCTGAGGTCGACGTTGTATCACTCTCAACGGTACTACTGGAGGGCACCCTTGCGAAGCTTGGGGGCTTTCACCGGTGCAGGCTATTGTTAGGAGGTCAACGTAACTTCCTCTGTTACCTTCACTGGTAGGACTGGGCCGTCATTATCCCAGACTATCTTCGGAAGGCCCTTTACTTCACTTTCCTGTATTTTGGTGTCTGGTCCTCATCACCCGAAGCGGAAATAGTTGAAATTTGTTTGACTGGCTGATATCTTTTAGGGACTTTTTAGTGTGTGCTCTATGCTCTTAGTCGGCCTATCTTTCATCTTTTCTTGAGTCTTTAAATAGATCTTAATAAAATATTCAAAGTGGCTGACCGATCACCTAGACAGTCTCAAAGACTTCGTGGTATTTCACCACCAAGTTTAGAGCCTTCTCCTAGAAGGTGCAGAGGTAATACTGCCGGTGGGTTTCATCCCATGACAGCTGACGCATCAGGGATTGATCCTCCTCTCGGGGGCATTAGTGTTCAAGATAGGCCTGGTACTTCCACAGAACAAGAAAAGAACACTCCAGTTCTTTCTTGAGTTCTCTTTCCAATGGAAAATAACATAGAGGTAGAAGAACTCCCAGAGTCATTAGCGGCTCTGAATTCTCCCCTACCTTCTATTTATCCTGAAGTATTACAATACGTTGGGACTCTGACACATAGACCATCAAGTCTAGGTCACATTACACACTTACCATCGATGACCACTACTGGAAGCATGGCTTCTACTACAAGTGCTACAACTATGCAGACTCCAACATCAATACAAGGGGGAGGAACCATGTCCATCCCCTCTGCTTCTTTATTTGGGTCTTTTGCTAGTAGATCCTTAGTTGGGTCTACCTCCATTCCTTCTATGAGTGGAAATTCCCAAGCCAATGCTTTTAGTTCTGGATTCTTCTCGTTTGGCACCCATTCACATGGTATTCCGTCAGTTCCGTTTAGTGCCTCCACATCCATGATGGCTGGATCGACTTCATTTCAGGGTTTTCCTTTTGGAAGTGGTCATATACCACATTCCAACCCAACAATTGGATCTATGTTTTTTTCTTCTGTAGGACAAATCAGCAATCCTTTTCAAGGTTGGACTAACCCTGTGATTAGTGGCATGGGAACTGGGAATCCATTTTCCGACCAACAAGGGAATAGGTCGTACTCCACAGTTAGTATGTTTCGAAGTATTCCTCCCTTAGCTTCTGCTTGGAATCCGTATCAGGGGTTATCAACTCCCTATAATCCTTTAAGAGGGAGCTTCGCCGGTTATGGAGGTTTTTCAGCTGGAGTTGGTCAAACTCCAAGTTTTTCTAGATCACAAGGCTCACCTTTTGGTTCAGCTGGTTCTACTGGTTACTTCGGGCAGCCTGGTGCCTTCCAAAATCTAGGCCAATCTTTTCAGAACTTTGGGAACTCCACCCAGTCTGGGTGAAATCCCCAAGATCCTCCTAGGCTTCCTTTTCTGGCGACTTTGAACTTGCCAGATCTCACGAAATTAACAAACGATCCAATCAAATACAACCCAGCCTAGCGTCCGGTCCCAACCAAACTCCCTTCGGACATTCCAAAATTCGAAGGGAAGGGCGGTGAAGACCCAGGCGACCATGTAACCACATTCCATTTGTGGTGCTCATCAAACTCCCTTATTGATGACTCGATTAGGTTGAGACTTTTTCAACGCACCTTGACTGGTAATGTGGCCAAGTGGTATATAGAGTTTCCAAGGGGAATCTTTATATCTTTCGCCAACTTAGCTAATATTTTCTTAAATCATTTCCAGTTGCCTGTCCATTATGACGCCGGAACTGAACTTCTGGCCACTTTTCGTTAAGACACAACAACTCACTTTTCTAATCATATTCAAGAATGGAGATGGAGAAAGAGGCTCATTAAAGCCAAAATTCCTCCAGAGTACCGTCTTGAATGGTTTTTGAAATATTTACAACCTGAAATCTCTAAGGATGTCTCCATGTTCGGAGTCTATTTTGAGGAGCAAGCTATTTTTAGGGCCCAGCGATTAGAATTGATTTACTCTCAGTCTAGGATCCTACAAAAAATCTTTCCAGATGCTCCTGGGTCTAAGGTTGATATAGCCAAATCGAAGCCAGGTCCCCATGCAGATGGTATCGTTGGATCGGTAGACACAAATGCGGTGAACTTGTTGAGCCAATTGTAGCAATTGTCTTTGCAAATTTCTCCTAACAGCCAGGTCACATCGTCTAACCCTTCATCTTCCCAACCATCTTCGATTAATGCCATCCAATCCGATAACCCCAAAGGAAATCAAAATTCCAATGGAAAAAATAAAGAATGAGGTAAGAAAAAGAGTTAGGATGGGAAGGCTGACGCAAATAAATCTGGAAATAATGATGGTGGTGGTAGAAATGAGTCTAGAAAGAAAGTTAAGTTTCCATGCAAGTTATGCAGTGGAGACCACTTAACTCATCTCTGCCCAAAGATTCAGGAAGCTTAGCACTTGTGAGGGCAGCAAGGGACTTCTAGTTCTCAAGCTGTGTTAACCAACCCTTTTCCCAAAAGACAGCAGTTGCTTGCTGGCGCAAGTTCAGATCCAGGTACCTCTACAGGGGGCAACCAGGAAGGGGAGAAATCATCAAATGTTTTCATGATAGGTTCTAATGTCCATGTGGCCACTCAGTCGTGTGATTACGGTGAAGCTGAAACTTCCAAGGACAAAGCTGCTCCTGGAAATACCAACCTTCATATTGAGAAACCCCCTGTCGAGAATATACCACGGATACCGAAAGGTTCCGCTAAATCCGCGACTATTAATCCTAATGCTAGGGCCGCCCATAATTACTCCATTGTTGAGGATCTAGCTCAGAGTCCATGCACCATGTCTGCTTTGGAGTTTCTCCAGTCATGTCCAACTCAATGAAGTGCTTTACTGTCAGCAATTGGGGCAGTTGATCCAACCAACTCTTTAGTGCTCACTTTCAAATGTTATATGTCAAAAAGCGACTCCCTGATCATATGGCTTTTCAAATAAAGTCTACATACTGGAAGGTTAACATTTTTCGTACCATTATTGATGAAGGAGCTTCCATGTGCGTCATGTCGATGTCATGTTGGAAGGCCATTGGATCGCCTTCGGCTGTTCCTTCACCTACCCTCCTGCTTGCTTTTGATGGGAATTCTCACAAGCCGCACGGGATTATCCTGGCCTTTCCTATATGTGTTGGGGGGAAGGTCATCAATATTGAAGTAGAATTAATTGATGTTAGCCTAGACTACAATCTCCTCTTAGGAAGGAATTGGGTATACGAAATGGACGTCGTTGTTTCGACTTTGTTTCGTGTCATTTGCTTTCTTCATGAAGGGAAAATCGTTAAGGTTGATCAATTGGATTATTGTCCAGTCGATCCTCAAGCAACTTATGACTCTATTGTTCCTTTAGTGGATAACCCTCGTCCAACTACTGAGAATCTAGGAGTTGGGACGTATTCTTCATTGATGGGTACCTTTGATTTTCCCTCTCCTATCGCTAGAATTAATGTCGTTTCATCATCTAAGGAGTCTCCTCGAGAAGAGTTCTTCCGAACTCATTGTTTTTCAGACCCTTCGACCTTGCCTTCACCTATGACCACATTAGCTGAAGGACAAGTCAATGGAATGGCATTCCCTATGTCTGCATCTGAGCTTAGATATCAATCCATCGTTAACTCTGCAAACAACCACTCTACTCCTTTTTCTGAGGAGCTAGATGGTGATGTGGCCCCGGCCTGGACCCTTGATTCTACCTTCACCTTGGACTGCTTAGATACAGTCTTACCTTCTAAAGAAGCAATCCTAGAGGTAATGATGGGTGTAGATCGACCTTGGGAAGACTTACACCATAGTTCATATTTTCTTCCTCCATTGCAGGATGTAGAATCTAGGTTCTCTGAGCTCTTTACTAGTGATGTTTGTACGATATCAAATCCTTTGGTTCCAGCACACTTTCGTGTCGAAGGTAATATGTTGATTATTTCAAAAAAAATATCTATAAACATCTCTAGGAACCCTAACTTGATCGAGAATCTCTTCATCAGAGTTGAATGTTCCCCTAAAGAAATTCAAATTTACACCGACCTTTTCAAGGAATTTCAAGATGTATTCGCTTGGTCTTATGAAGAAATGCCTGGCATTGATCCTTCTATAGTTCAACATGAGATCAAGATGTATGAAAATGCCAAACCAGTTCGTCAAAGGCTTCGACCGGTTAATCCTAGGAAAGCAGCAGCCATTAAAGCTGAGGTAGAGAAGCTGCTCAAGGCGGGTTTTATATACCCTGTTCCTCTTACCGATTAGGTTTCTAATCCAGTCCCTATAGATAAAAAACAAGGAACAATCTGAGTATGCATCAAATTTAGAGACCTAAACAATGCTTGTCCGAAAGATAATTACCCCACGTCGTTCATTGATCAGATTATTGACGAGTGTGCCGGTAATGAGTATTTTTCCTTCATGGACGGTTTTTCCGGTTATAACCAAATCTCTATCCATCTTGAAGATCAACATAAGACAACTTTTATATGTCCTTGGGGTACCTTTGCATACAGAAAGATGCCTTTTGGTCTTAAAAATGCTGGAGCTACTTTGCAGTGGGCCATGTCATATGCTTTCCATGATATTAAACATATCATTGAAGCATACTTGGACGATCTCGCTGCTCATTCTCGAAAGAGAACTAATCACCCTAGTCATCTTCGATTGGTTTTTGAGCGATGTCGTTTTTATAAGATCCGGTTGAATCCCAATAAGTGCGTTTTTGCGGTTACGTCCGGTCGGTTATTAGGGTTCATTGTGTCAAATGAAGGGATTAGGGTTGATCCCTTCAAGGTAGAGGCAATAATTCAATTGCCTCCCCCGTCCTCAATTCAGAAACTTCAAAGTCTTCAAGGGAAGGCTAATTTCTTAAGGCAGTTTATAGTGAATTATGCCGAGATCACTAAAGGGTTCATGCGTTTGCTACGGAAAGGAGTTCTTTTCATATGGGATGACTTTGTGCAGCGATTGTTCGATGCCTTGAAAAAGGCATTAGTATCTGCCCCGCTTTTGAGTCCACTGGATTATGGTAGGGACTTCCTTTTATATCTCGCTGTAGCAGAATCAACCATTGATATGGTTATCATTTAGGAAGACGAGGCTCTCATAGAGCATGTGATTTATTATTTGAGCCGAGGCTTGATAGGTCCTGAACTTCACTATTCTCCTATTGAGAAGTTGGCCTTGGCAGTTGTCCATGTTGTCCAGCAGCTCCACCATTATATTTTGCTACACAAAAATTTTGTCTTAGCAGTGGTCAATCCATTTCAGTTTGTCCTCAATAGGCGAGTGATTGGGGGAAAATATAATCAATGGATAGTCATTTTACAAGAATTTGATCTCGAGTTCTTGTCCGCTAAGTCTAAGAAATATATGGTTTTTGCCGAACTAATTTCAGAGCTGCCTTGTGGAGAGGATACTATTTATGAGGAAAGTTTTCCCGACGAACATTTATTCCTCATCTCTTCACTCGACCCTTGGTATGGAGATATCATTGTCTATCTCCAGACTTCGAAGTTTCCCTCTACTTTCTCTAATGATGAACATCGAAAGTTATGTCACCTGGCTAAAAATTATGTTATCATTGGTGATACATTATATCGTCGGGGGGTTGATTCAATCCTTCGGCGTTGTTTAACCTTAGAGGAAGCAGAGTCAGTGCTCAATGACTGCCACAGTGGAGCTTGTGGTGGTCATCTATCAGGGCTTGCTACAGCTCAGTGTATCTTACGTGCCGGCTATTTTTGGCCTTCGCTCTTCAAATATTGTGTTGAAGTGGTCAAACGTTGTCATCCCTGTCAAATCTATACTTGGAAGATGCGCTCGCATCTAGCTCCTCTTTTTCCCGTTGTCACTGTCGGTCCTTTTACTAAGTGGGGTATTGATTTTACAACTTGTAATTCACCTTCAGCAGCGAATCACAAGTACATTATCGTGGTCGTAGACTACTTCACGAAGTGGGCTAAGGCCATGCCCACTTATAAAAACGATAGTGAAACAATGGCATTATTCTTTTTTAATCAGATTATCTCAAGGTTTGGTATCCCGAGAGAGATTGTCACTAACCATGGCAGTCATTTCCATAATCAACTAATGTCTGAATTGGCTCTTAAATTAGGTTTCCGGCAGGAACATTCGTGTCCTTATTATCCTCACGCCAATGGACAGGTCAAAGCAGTGAACAAAACTCTTAAGACAATCCTGCAAAGGACAATCGAAAAAAATCAGTCCAATTGGCACCTTATGTTGTATCTGGCTCTTTGGGCATACCGAACCTTCGTAAAGACTGCTACAGGTTTTGCACCTTTTCAGTTAGTTTATGGGATGGAATCTATCTTTCCTATCGAATGTGAAATCCCATCTCTTAAGTTAGTTGTTGAGCTTCTTCCAGAGACTTCTAGTCTTGAAGAGCGCCTCCTTCATTTGGAACATCTTGATGAGCAGCTTCGAGATGCTGCCACAGTAAATGAGGCTCATAAGAAAAGGGTTAAAACTCAGTATGATAAAGTTGTCCGTTCTCGAGTCTTTTGTGAAGGCGACCTTGTCTTGGTCTATGATCAAGATAAGGACACCTTGGGGGAAAGAAAATTCAAGCCTATGTGGTACGGTCCCTTCATAATTAAACAAGTTTTAGGAAAAGGGTCGTATGAGTTAATCGATTTTGAAGGAAACAAGTTGGTGGAGCCTCAAAACGGGCTCAACCTCAAGAAGTACTTTGCTTAAGTAGCAGCTAGGCAATGGCTTCTTTGTAAATTTTGTATATTTGTACATATCTCATCGAGAGTTTTTGATATCAACACTTTTTGGTCTGTTGTGGCAAGTGTTGATGGATGACTTGGTCTATTTTGGATTCGCCGATGGTGCTAGTCGACACACTCGGAACCTCACTTCCGCAGCTTGGGTACTCTACTATCCAACTGGTCAATTGATCGTATCAAGGGGAGTATGCATTGGTCCTGCTTCAAATAATATGGCTGAGTATACTGCCGTCATTAATTTACTATCCGAGGCGATTTCCCATGGAATCGACTCGTTGGTAGTTTATCTTGATTCACAATTGATCGTGTCACAATTGAATAACATTTATCGGGTAAGGGATCCATGTTTATATCGCTAGTATTTAAGGGTGATGTTGTTGCAAATATCATTTATTTAATTAATTATTTTCACATTCCAAGATCTCATAATTGGTTAGCTGTTTCTATCGCTAATCAAGCATTAGACTGGCATATCAATCATTCATCACAATAAAATCAAGCATCAAAATGTCAAATTGTATATATATATCATAAAGCATCTCGAGCGTACATAAGTCTGTCCAAAATAACATACAAAATTGGGACTCAAATGCCCATAATCATGTCCAGTATATCTAATGCCCCGGCTCAGGATGAGCGCTAAGTAGGCAACTACTGCATTGCCCACATGCCTAAGAGTGCGGACCTAGTCGTGGCATGCCAACCACATGACACTGCATATCTATAGGAAGATCCTCTACGGCTGCCATCGGTACTCTGTGAGTTAGTCTCACCAAGTGATGTTGAACTGTGTGAAGTAGTCGCTCTGTGTCTGTAGTTGCCTCTTCGACCCCTCGGCCGCGACGTCTGTGCTGTGGGAACTCATTTGGTCGTACTGGCCCAATATCTGGAACATGATCATCATATTAGTCATTTGAATCCTATCAAAAACATTTTTCAAAGTTTATTATTATATTTGAAAAATCAAAAAATTATAAAAATCAAAAAACACTTACCAATGTCGCCCCATGCTGCGTTCGGTGGTAATACTAGATTGGGATCTCCTCGGAAGTCCAACCCAGCATAAGGGTAGTCATCTATGGCAATGATCTGTTTCTCCCACCAGGAGAAGAAGTCATCGTCAAATGCAGTTTGTGGAATGTCCCCACCTCCTAGATGTTTCATCAAGTCAGCGCACCTACCCATTCGTGGATCTCGTGGGGTGCTGATTGAAACCGGTACTCTAGGACGAAGTGCAGGGACCCTCTCAAAAAAGAAAAAACACAAAATAGTTTCGTACCCAAATTTTTTGGTCTGCCCTCTCTTGATGGAAATAAGTTGGCTTTTCAGGCTAGCCAGAAGAGGTGTACACCAATCAAATACGGTGGTGAGACAGTCTACCGCCAAGCTCATGGCTAACCATGATGCCTGGTGTAGAGAAGTTGATCCGTTCACTCTAGCTATAGTGAACAGGATTATCCTCAACGATAAACTCTCCACATGTGTGATTGAAATTTGACTTCCAACCTTTTTTGGATGTCTCGGGTAATATATATGTACGTAGTCCTTGATTGAAAGACTACCTATGTCCTGCCCTTGGAATGTACTACCTCTCCCCTTCAGGAAAGGCCTGTGATGAAATAAATGTCTTCCACTTCTATCTTGAGTGGCATCTGGTCAATCATAAACCTAATCATCCTTGATACTCCAATAGTCAATGAGCATCTCAAGCACGCGAGTGTTTGCTTTCATATTTTGCATTTTTAAGAATTTTAGCAAACCACATCCCCATATGGCATCCAAAGCATTGGGATCGTTCATAACCTCATCATCCACTGCGGTATGTTCTCTTTCTCACCAAGTGACTGGCATCTTGAAGAAAAAATGAATTTAGACCATTTTTTTTTGTTTGAAATGTTCACAGCGTATACGCGAGTCCTTTTACACACAGTCGCGTGTAGGGCCCGCATTTACGTGGGTTTCATATATCCAACCCGCGTATACGTCACAGTGAAATTTTTGACAAAAAATTCAACGGTAAAACATAAATTAAAAATTCTAAAACTAGTCACAATTGATTGCAAGACAAGTTTAAGGGTTACCTGGTGATTTTGGAAGGATCTGAACAGTTGAATTTGGCGTATGGAAAAGTTGGCTCCTTTTGCTCCACTTCTTTGCTCTCAAATTCAAATGGTGAAAATGGTGGGTCCAAAAACTCTTTTATAGGCTTTGAAAATCCAAAATTTTTTCAAAACTTGATTTTGTTTTGTCTCATGTAACTTTTAACTTGGGAGCTTGGAATTTCGAGAATGGTTTGATTTTCAGGACATTTTGGACGTTTTTTTGACAGTTTCGAGACGATTCCATCACTGCTGACCCGTCATGGCAGGTATCGTTTTCTCACTGGCATATAGGTTAGGAATCCATTTTTCCGTTGCATTATGCATACTAACCTCCATTTGTCAATACACTTGCCATAAGGTCGATCCCATCGTGTTATGGTTCGTAAACCACTTTCATGGGCATCGTAGTTAGCACCTCACTGACATTTGTTGCCCATGTTGCTCCGATCTGAGTAGGCTCGGGAGTCCTCTGGAGTCCCGCCATGACTTATGCGATGAAGATTCATTCCTCTTTTCTTATTCGCTTCGTTCTAGCCTTATACCCTAGAGGCTCCTTTGTGTTGAGTTGTACTACTGCATTGCATTTTGACCATTTGAACTTTTTGGCCTTGAGCTAGCTTCACTTGGACTCGTGTTTAAGCCAAATTTTGACCATGACGACTGCAAAATCAAACTTGCATACCTTTGACTTCTGCAACTTGACACACCTTGACCCGTGGAAGGAACACACCTTTGAGTGTCTTTGGCAAGTTTTCGCCTCCCTGCATTGAGCATAGGATTGTTCCAGTCCCAGAAACTAGATCATCTGCTTCACCGACACTCATTCTTTCCATTGTAATATAGCATTCTTTTATTCTTTTTCTAGCTTAAAATAAAAAGGCAAAAAAATTATATATTCCAAAACAAAAAAGAGCAGGAACGAGACAATGTTTCCATTTATTGTTGGCAGCTAGAGTCAGTCGTGATGCCCTTGAATTAAGCACTCAAAAAAAAGTCTCCTCTATTTGGGCAGGATTTAGTTTGACTTAGGTACGCCTTAACCTTGTTATTGAGTCAGTTCTCCCCCGATTGGTTATCTCTTCCAATCATATGGACGGTTCGTTCGTGCCTCCTGCATGACAAACTTATACATAGTCATCTTATGCTACCACATAGTCACATTGAGTCATGCTTTTGTTCAAGGGAAGTTAGCCTGAGTCGGCCTCTCTCCGGTGTCTCTTGACTCATTTTTCAGTCGACCATCCCTGGTTGTTAGTATCATCTCTAACATCACATCAGCTATATTGGTCCTTTACTCGTGCCGGTTTGAGAAGGTCCCCATTGACTTCTTGTTGGCGGGTCTTGTCCTTATCGATGATGACATCTTGCTCTGAATATAGGCCTAGAGCTGCACCTTGGCCCTATTTCCATTATCGATAGGTTACCTTGCACTCAGCATCCATCAGTATCATGGGTCTTTGACTGAGTGGTTTCCCTTGTGTTCGACATCATCTTACATTTTCACACATTGGGATTCATGCAGTACCTTGGTTTCCATTTGACCCTATTGGTGGATACCTCGCCTCTGTGCCGGCTTTCATTATTGGTTGGTTCAGAGGGTTTCTGTCGTGCGCTAGCCACATCTTGTGTACGCTGGAAACGTGCTTCGGTCAGGTTACTACATCTTTTTCATCCAATTCCTTCCACATTATTGGCCTATGGGTTACACTTGCCCTAGATTGATGAAGGATGCCTTAATGCCTTCCTTCTAACAGATCTTTCCCTATCGACTCCGACTTATTGCTCTGGGGCAAAGATCTAGATTCCATTTGGCAGTACCTTGGGGTTTGCAGTCATTAGTGGTAGATCCTTCGCTATCGACAGTGGGAAACCATCATTGTCTCCTGATTGATATATTCTTACAGGTGTTCGAATTTAGCTCATCTATTCACACTTGTTGGATTGTATGGGTACCTTGACGCTCATTATCATTATCAATGGGTAGTCTCACGTTTGTTAACAATATACATCAATGGCTGGTAATCAAACGATTTCTCACATGGTCGACTTCAGATCATTTATTCCCATGCTGTAGAAATGTACCACGGTGGTCGGTGAAGACCTCAGGTTGTATCAGCATTCATTGGTTCACTTGACAGTTGCTCCTGTTGCTGCTAGTTGATACCACTCCACCTCATATGTTGCAGTCATTCATGGCGACCTTTTATATGATGGCACCTGAGTTTGCAGTGTAGTACCATCTTATTCCATCATGTTCATTTGGTACTTTTTGTGATCAGTCTTTGATATCAGTGATCCGCTTCATCCTTCAGCATCATTGACATTCTTATATGTGATATTTAGACATGTACTATTCGATCGTGATCAGATGATCCATTATGTATTTTCCAGTCTTTTATACTTGTATCCTTAGTGGGTCCGCTTGTACCTGATATGCGGACATGTTGTACTTTCTATGAGCATGGGTATGCCCGCCTAGGACAGTGTTTCTTTCTGATCTCCTTTTGTGGCTTGGCAGGTGTTGTGCTCTACAAACGACCCCCCATTTCATATAATTTTTTATTCACAAAGCATTACATTATGAAATGGGTCCCTTCAAAATAAAGTTGATATCAATACTTTTGTTTAACAAAAAGTCCGATAATCAAATGAGCGCTTTACGAAAAACCTTTTTAAACAATACCCATTTAAGGAAATAAAGCAAATCTTGGTCATTGCGATAAAGCGATCGCAAGATCGCATATCGCAATGACATAAGGGACATATAAAATGGCACAAGGCTTTCCGTCGATGTGATATTGCATTCGGCGATCGGCGATATCCAATGCACGTTCAAAAGCGCCCCATATCAATAGCCCCGATGCGATGCGGTATCGGCGTTCGGCGATCGGCGGGTTACCTTCGCCTAAGTCTCAATGCACATAAAGCCTTTCGCCGATGCGATATCGCATTCGGCGATCGGTGGTACCCGATACATATTGTTAAGGCAGACTTATCATGACCCCCGATGCGATGCGATAAGGCACGATTTTCAATAAAAAGCCGTTAAAGTGATTGGAAAGCTCAATTTATTCATATTTAAGGCATAATCACTTCCGCTCAGCCGCCAATACGTCCATTGCATGCTTAAGGAGATTTCTCGACCAAATAATGATATAATGGTCATTTATAAGGTGGCAGGTTTTATACGGCCAATTAATGGATTCATGACTTAAAATCTTTCCATGGATTATCTCCGCGCCCGTTTTAAAAGCTGAATATATTGTTGTGCATCTATTCATTTGTTATCAATTGCAAGTTTTTATTGCTATCTCTCTGTGTTACGCACAATTGCCTCTCTGTGCAGAATTCATTCATAGACAGGAGTTCGAGCATGATGGGTAAGAAGTCTAAGAATACTGCGGGTGCTTCCAATCCACCAGTCGCAGGACAAGCCGCTGCAAATAGCAAGAAAGGCCTAATATCTGATACAACATGCACAGGCCTCACCAGAGTAACTTGGCAAGGTACTTATGACTTAATTGAGGCCGAGAAACCAAAGAAGACGGTAGCAGAAGCTACCGCGGATTCATTACGGAAGTCGGACTGCACTCTCAAAGATTTGGTTGATTCTTTCCTTCACAGGGTAGCAGCCAGGGAGCAAATTCTCCCATACACAAACGTTGTGCGATGGGCGATTGAATAAATCCCCATCATGGACAGAACTTTTAGCACAAGAGATGGGAGGATTTTAGGATCGTTCAAGGCAGAAGACTTAAGGCAAATGTATCATTTTCCCGAGCCAGAGAAGATATACAACAGCGCCTTCCTGGAGAAGTTTGCGAGCGAAAATGAGATTGAATCCGAACCTATCAAGGATTGGAGACAAAATCCGAACAAGCACAAGCACGAATCTTCCGGTAAGTACTCGGTCGATTCTTTGGCTTCTCCTTATTGCTATGCAGGTATAATGATGTGTAGGTTATGGGGTTTACACGACTCTCCTAGTTTTACCATTGAAATGGTTCCTCTTATGGAGGCAGCAGTAAACAGTATAATTATGGACTGGGCCACTATCCTTTCGGATAAACTAGCAGTAGCTGTTCGTGACTTTAGAAATAAGACTGTGGTCACTGAAAGGAAAATTCCCCCATTCTACTATAGTGCATATATCCTAGATACCTTATGTTTAAATTCTGAATTCCCTGTTCTTGGTTGGAGGTGGACTGCACAGGATCCCTCGCCCATTCATATATATCACCGAAAGTTGTGGAAGTCATCCTATAAAAACCACTTGTATCAGATCTGTAATGGCTTTATGGTTCCGATTTATTATTCCATTTTGGATAAGCCCATTTCAAATATTTCCTACCAAGCCTCCTTTGATTTGCCAGCAGTGGCTAGTTGGTTTGGAGAAGAGCATTTTACCTATATCAGAGTTTACGGCAGCCAAGCCAATCCACATGTTCTCGCTTTATATGTTCCAGATAAATTGCTAGCAAGAGAAATTGCATATCAGATTACGGCTGAGAGTACTACACAGACTCTCAAAAAGGAAAAGGAAAAAGGCTGGCCCACTTTTCCCTTAAGGTGTGGTGTCTTTACCCTGCATGATCTCAAACATGTGGAGAAGGAGGCCACAAAGATTCAATCTTTAGCTCTGGCTACAATCCCGAAAAGGGCATTTGATCCAAAGCTAGTTGCCCATACCGCATTAGAACATGCCAAATTAACAACGTTTAAACATCAAGAAGATATGTTCGATGA
>APFE031315870.1:0-10924 GCA_000404065.3 Pinus taeda | reverse complement strand
AGCTTAGGCTATTACAAGGGGGTAGGACCATACTTTGGGAGAAAATATGGAACAACTTTGAGTAAAGCAGATCTTTACTCAAGCTAGTGTTATGAAGATGATGGAACTTAAGAGGTGTCAAGCAGATCTTGACCTCTTTTGGGGAAGTTAGTTAATGATTGGGGAGAACAGAGAAGGGGAGTCAGTTATACCTCTTTTGAGTTTCTTGCATACAAATCCTTGCTGATTATGTCCTGAGTGATATGACACCTGAAAACCTGGAACTGGTCAGCAATTCAACAACCTCAGAACTACCTACCCAGCCTACTTACCTAGCATTTTTTCTTCTTTTTGTTTGGGGGTGCACTTAGACTTGCAAACCCGTCATTCATTTTTCTTTTGATGCTTTCCTGTCTACATACTACCCTTATTTCTTCCAGAGCCCAGATTACGCTGTTGGGCTCCTCTGCTTTTCTACCTATCTAAGAATTTGCCAAGATTAAACTGTTTGGACAGATTTACAATCTCTACATTCTAAAACACGAAATTTAAACCTAGGGAGACCAAGATTAAACTGTTTGGACCTCCCTTTAACTGAAAAATGGCGATACCGGGATAACTTTACAAAATTTGAAGGCAATTGGATGAACTTGAAGTAGCCTTCTTCACTTGGAGACTGCTAAGAAAATATGGAGCATTGCAGCAAGCAAAGTATGACATATTTGGCCTGTAAAATGCCAATCATGAAAAATGAACAACCTGCTGCAGCAGGCAACTAACATTTATTATGTTTTATAACGGTCCATTGTCTATATTATTCACAATCTTTTCGATTTGTTGGACTAAATAATATAGGTATTTCTGCACATGAGTCTGTAATACCTTAATATTGATTTAAGATCTCATTTTTAGATCAAGTGGTATCAGAGCCTTAGGTTTTGGTTTTGTTAAGGTTAGACAAGCTTGTGTTGGATTTTGAATGCTAACTAGATTAAAGCTCAGAATAGGAGAAGGAGAACTTGTTGAGGCTAATCCAAAGATTGGAAGAGTCTATTCTCCGAGGAGAATGACAGAAGAAGCTCCACTGGGATCAGAATCTCAGTTCATGGACAACTTTATGGCCATGCGAGCCATGGTGGAAGAGATGTATTTGGAGTTTAAGAAGGGTCAAGGTGAAAGCACTTCAACACTTAAACCAGAAAAAGGAGTAGAGGAACCTTTTCTAGTTGCCCCTCCAGAAGGCAAAGGAAAAGGAGAAATTCCTTCTTCACCATGTCCTCCATCGTCACCTTCATCATCCTCATCATCTTCTTCGCTCAAAACTAGCCCTGATAAGAAAAAGGAAAAATTCCTTGATAAAATTAGATTGGAAGTTTGATTTTCCAATTTATGATGGAGAACTTAATGCATAAAAGCTAGATAATTGGATAAGACAAATTGATGGATATTACAGGGTGAAAAACATTGATTCAGAAAGGAGAAAGATTAAGCTGGCTAGCCTTTGATTTGGAGGAACTGCAATAGTATGGTGGGAAGGCCAGACACAAGCTGATATGCAAAAAACATGGTAAAATCATTTCTACCTGGAATGAATTTGTTTTTGCTATCAAAAAGCAATTCTATCCTTTAGGTTACATGCAACAGGCAATGATGAGTTGGCAAACTCTTCATCAGTTGAAGGGTTAGAGTGTACAAAGTTATACTCATGAATTCAAGAAAAGAGCTTTAACTCTAGGTATATCCTTAGATTCACCCGAGACTTTATTGAAGTATATAGGTGGTCTTCATAGCTATTTAAAACAAAATCTTCTCATGTTTAATCCCACTAGCTTAGATGATGTATTAGTTCAAGCAACACATCTAGAGGCTAGAGGTAAGAATGTGAACCTAGAGGTTGGGGGATCATCTAAATATTTTGTAAGCAAGAGTAAGGAAAAGAAGAAACTGAAATGGAAGGAGAGCAAAGAAAACACTGTAAAGAATGATAAACCTTCACGCACTCATTGCAAGAAGGAAGGACACGATGAGGCACACTGCTAGTCTTTTCATCTAGAACAGAGACCTAAGAAGTTCAGTGGAAGGAAGAAAAAGAATGCTGCAGCTATTCAATAGGACTTGGGATTAGATTCAAGTGATGAAACAATAGTTACAGCTATTAAAGGTAAAGATTCTAAATCATCTACAAGTAATTCTGCACAATATATTGATAATGAAAGTAATGAGAGGAAAAGAAATGATCTTTTTTGTATTAGAGTAATTTCCAAGCACAGTAAGATTGATACTTTGTCTGATAGTGGATCACAAGTAAATTTGATTTCTGAAACAATTGTAAAGAAGTTGGGATTACAAACAAAACCTCATGAGAAGCCATATCCATTAAGTTGGGTGTGTGATAAAATAAAGCTACAAGTAACGAGATAATGTAAACTTAGGTTTGCTATTGGATGAACATTTGTAATGAGGTTGAGTTAAATATAGTTCCATTGGACATATGTGGTATTGTTTTGGGAAGTCCATACTTATATGATAGGACATCTATTTTCTATAGAGCTAAAAATAAGTATCAACTCACTAAAGATGGAATGGAATATATTGTAAGAGCTCATAAACTCAAGGGTAACTATTCTCTCATAAACTTAGGACAAATGAAAAGAATTGTGAATTCAAGTAAGCAATTTTTACTAATGGTTGTAAAGGAAAAGGATCCTGATAAAACCAATGTATTTGAAGGCTATGATTCTAAACAACAAGTTGATTTAGTTAAGTTTGTTTCAGAGTATGATGTTCTATTTCAAGAACCAAAAGGTTTGCCACCCAAGCGAGAAATAGTACATGATATTTGTTTGCAACAAGATGTTCCATTACCTAACATTGGAATGTACAGGTTGTCACCTTTAGAGAATGCAGAGATAAAGAAGCAGGTATAGGAGTTGCTCGATAAAGGGTTTATACAACCAAGCACATCACCATGTGGATCTCGAATCGCGCTGGTGAGAAAGAAAGATGGTTCGTGGAGAATGTGCATTAATTATAGAGCACTAAATAAAATAACGATCAAGAATCATTATCCTCTTCCTCGTATTGATGACTTATTAGATCAATTGAAAGAAGCGGTTTACTTTTCTAAGTTAGACTTGTGAAGTGGTTATCATCAGGTCAGAGTTGCAGAACAAGATGCATGGAAGACTACTTTCAAGACAAAGCAAGGACTGTATGAATGGTTGGTTATGCCTTTTGGCCTAACTAATGCTCCTGCTAAATTTATGAGAGTTATGAATGATGCACTCAAACTTTTATTGATGACTTTGTAATTGTTTATTTAGATGAAATTCTTGTTTTTAGTAAGACATGGGAAGACCATGTGAAACATGTAAAGTAGACTGTAGATGTTTTAAAAAGAGAATATCTCTATGTAAAACTGTCAAAATGTGAATTTGGCAGAACATCTTTAAATTATTTGGCTCATATTGTAAGGGGTGGTGAATTGAAGATAGATCCCTCTAAGGTTGAAGTCATTGTGAACTGGCCTAAACCAGAATCTGCTACAGAGGTTAGGAGTTTCCTAGGGGCAACACACTGCTGGAGAAAGTTTATTGCTAACTTTTCTTTGATTGCAGCTCCATTACGTGCTTTAAGAGGATTGAAACAAGTGTTTAAGTGGGGAGGCAAACATCAGAAAGCCTTCGACACCATAAAAGAGAAAATTAGTACAACACCAGTACTAGCACTGCCAGATCTTCAACATCCATTTGAGATTGAGACAGATGCCAATGACTATACCATGGGAGCAGTGTTGATGCAACACGGAAAACCCATATGCTATCATTCTGAGACATTTACTTCTGTAGTAGTTAATTATCCCACATATGATAAATAATTGTATGCATTAGTACAAAGTGTGAAAAAGTGGAAACATTACCTAATGGGTAAAGAAACAATCATACATACAGATCATCAACCACTTCAATATTTGCACTCACAAACTAAATTGCGGCAATCAAGACATTATAGGTGGATGGGTTTTCTACAACAATTTCATCTTGTCATCAGATATAAGAAGGGCATACACAATAAGGTTTCAAACATGTTATCAAGACCAATCATAAATGCATCTACTATACTTAAGCATAACTCGGTAATGCATGAAAGTTACATTGAACAATATGCTCAAGATGTAGATTTTAAAGATGTATATGCAAGTTTAAGTCAAGGAAAATAGGTAGAAGAAATGGATTATTATGTAAAGAACCTACTCTTATATCATTTGGGAAAGTTATGCATTCCACAAACTGAAAGAGTTAACATAATCCGAGAAGCACACACTTCTCTTATATCAGGTCATTTTGGTGCAAGTAAAACAGTTGCACAATTGCAAAGGTTCTGTTATTGGTCAAAAATTCATGAGACAATTTCTAGATATATCAAAGGGTGTACTATGTGTGCTACAAGCAAACCAAGTAATAGAAAATTAGGCTTGTACACTCTACTTCCAATTCCTTCTCCTCCTTTGGAAAGTGTTTCCATGGATTTTGCTGGGGGATTGCAAAAATCTAGGAAAGGTCATGATTATTTGTATGTTGTTGTGGATAGGTTCAGTAAAATGTGTATTTTGATACCTTGTAACAAGAAAGTTACAGTTGAACAAACAACAAAGTTGTTCTTTCAGAATGTATGGGTTCATTTTGGTTTACCCACTTCTATTATATCTGATCGAGATTCTCGATTTATTGGGAAGTTTTGGTCAAATCTATGGGAGTTGATGGACACTAGGTTGAAGAAGAGTACAACATTTCATCCACAAACAGATGGTCAGACAGAAGTGGTCAACATGACAGTGATCTAGTTGCTTAGAGGCTATTGCAGCAAGCATCCCAAGCTTTGGGATGAGAATTTGTGTTATGTGCAGCATGCTTACAACCGTGCCAAAAACTCTTCTACTCAGAGATCTCCTTTTGAGACTTGTTTTGGTTTTATACCAAAGTCTCCCTTGGATTTTGTCTTTGGTAAAGACATAGCAGTTGATGGACACTGTGAGGTTCCTATACCAATAGGTGTCATTTTTCATGATTGACATTGATAAGATCTAATATGTTCAAACCTTTGGCTAGTTGCAAAGTTGTTCCATATTCCCAAGAAATAAAAAAATAAATTAAAAAATGAAAAGAGGGTGTGCCCTAAAAGAAGAATCAAAGAAAAAGAAAATAAGATGGTCAAAAGAAAAAATGAAAGAAATGAACTCCAATAAAGGAGACCAGGAAAGTGTACTAGTCCAAAATGCCACTACTGTTCTATTTTTGTAAAGAATCTCATGGTGCACAGTTGGTTGACTTTTGCCACAGTTGATGGATGGCCAAATAGCGTAATCTTGGCCAATTTCATGTTTAAATTTCTTGTCTTAGAGATAGAGAATGAAACCTGTCCAAACTGTTCAATATTGGCAGGTGATTAGCTAGGTAGAGAAGCAAAGGAGCTTAACAGCTAAATCTGAGCCCTTGGAAGAAATAAGGGAAGACATAGATAGGATGGCAGTTGAAAGAAAAGAAGAGAGCAGGGGTTTGCTAGTTTAAATGCACCCAAGGAAAAGGAAGAAAAAAAATGTTAGGTATAGTAGGCTGGGTAGGCAATTGTGATATTGCAAAAGTAGGCTTATGAGTAATCTTGTCTTTCAAGAGTGATTCATCTTATTACTATCATAAGTTCCATGGCAACCATGTGGTGTCAGATCAAATGAAGCATGTCTAACTTCCCCTCACTCTTCTCCCTAAAAACACTCACTAAAGCCCCCAAGGATTTTGAGATCTGCTCAAGATTCTTAGATCACTCCATTTCATGAAAAGGTTTAAGTAAAATGACATTTCTCTTGAAACACAAAGCCATATTTCTTATATAAAATCCTTCTCCTTTTGACTCTCCCTATAGCCTAAGTTTTTACTCTACAACTTAGTGCTCATTGGCATATCATTTCAAAAAATTCATATTAACATATTAACTGTATTACATAATTCCCTATGGTTATTCCCCCTGCCCGTATTATATAAACATATAAAAACCCCAAAAAATCTAATATCTGCCCCGGCTAACTATAGCATATATCTTGGTTTACAAAGGGAATTAATGGTTCATTTGGAACCATATAAATAACCCTACCCGCGCAAATATTGAAAAATTAATTAACGTTTGGTTAATTAATAAAGTTTAAACCCTCGGCAACCAATTAACACCGCTCCGGCCCACGCCATAATCCACTGCCAAATCTGTCTACCATCGACCGTCAGATCCGAGCTTTCCCTTTGTACGGCCCACAACAATATCGGAACCCTCCGATGCCCGAAGATTAGTGCTCGGGGAATGGGTGGTATTGCCGTTGTACAGAAAACACATGGCGCCCGCTCGGTGTGATCACTGCCCCTCTTCCTATACCACCCTAGCCAACAAAGCGGTGCAGGATAATATCGCTTACCGCCTGTTGACCCCCCTCGAGGACGTCATCCGCCATGTCACCTCCATACTTCATGTCGCGACAAAATCCCACGTCATGCTGACGTCATCAGAAAAAGCGCCAAAAACCCGTAAAGCCAAATTTTGTTAAAAAACCTGTGAAAGTGCCATTTTCATGCATTTCTATTAGTTGCTTTCTCGAGACCAGTGCATGCAAATTACGACGAAGCTACTACCAGAGCTCCAGTCAGCCACCCGACCAGCATACTTTGGCATTCCACTCTGCAATTCGTCATCCAAACCTGCAAATTACTCCTGTGTGTGTCCAAAAACACAAATATTTACCCATTTTATTGCCCGAACCGGTGTTTTAAAGTTTTCCACTGTAAATTATACCCAAAGAGTCAAATTTCAGACTGAATTCCATCTATAGCTTTCATACAAGTACGCCAAGGCTGCTTTTTCACCCATTTTTACCCAAAAACCTACAAATTTTGTTTCTCTCCATAGATTTCACCCAGTGAGCTAAATTCAAATTGACTTTGGTCTGCAATTCCTAGAGAAAAACTCCAGAACTGTTGTTTTTCCTATTTTCTCCACAAAAACCCAAATTCCATTTTGAAATCACATAAAACTGAATAATGGAAGCTCCCGTGGCCCTCAATGTCGCTCCCTTAAAAGCACCTCACAAGGAGTTGGAGTGGTTGCCCCTAGCCGATAGAGATTTCCAAATCCAAGACTTAATTGGTGATAAAAACCACCTTCAAGCTTTCTGTGAGATTAGGAATGGTTACAGGAGCAATGCTGATGTTTATGGAATATGGGAATCCAATTTGCCCATATACTACCTCCCCTCTGTCAATATTTTCCCAGAAATTATCCACTTATGCTGTGCCAATTATGACCCCACTCAAAGAGCAGTTATGGCTCCATCTGGGACTGTCTTATTTTACATTACCCCTGAATCCATAAATGAAATGTTGCACTTCAAATCCACTCAACCTTTAGCTCCTCTGTCTATGGGATTCTTGCTTGAAGAGGGTCCTAAACTGCCCAGTTCAGAGATAACCAGAATAACTCAATTATTTATGAAACTAGATCACCAGCCCAAAGAGCCACCTCCCTATGTCCATGTCTGGTTCAATGAGGCTGGGAAATTCATTATTGATATGATCTCTTATATCCTAGGATTTAAGACAAGTGAGTATGTTGATGAGACCACATTAGTTTTGTTATCCATTTTTACTCCAGGACAACCCCCTGTTGTCAAATATGATTATGCCACTTTCATAGCCAATAAGATACATGAGCAATTCCAGAGTCTAGACCGAGAGGGAGTCTTCAAGTATACCTCCTACATATATCGTCTGTTCTTATACTATCAAACAGACAGTTTTTAGTTTCCTATCAGAAAATTGGATTCCAAAGGAGAGAGAAGGTCTGTGATATTTTGGACCTCAGTCTTCCACCATGTTTCTGACTCTCCTTACACCTAGTTTGAATTCTTTAACCTGTTCATATATGCAATCTCCTCTCTATTAATGAAAACTCCTCCTCCTAGACTTTCTGTTCAGATGCAGAAGATTTTACAGCTATCCAAAAAATACAGAATAGGTGACTGGTACCTCTACCAAAATCACACTAAAATCAGAATATATGGCTGTGAGCTGTGTCCTTACAAGTTGCCTAAATATATGCCTATGAGACTGTTTGCTCTGGAGTATTTCAGGAAACTTACCAATGCAGATTTAACTCACTTTCATAGCACAAGGAAAAAGGCCTAGTTGAAAATAAAAAATCAGTTAGGCCCTTTTACCATTAACAAAAAGGAGGCCTGGGCAGATGCTGATAAAATATTGGGAGAAGATCTCAAATTAAAGAAGAGCTTTTGGTGGGTACCCTATGACCCAAATGATTTCATAAGTGATAGGAGAGCGAAATACAGGCTATCAGTCTATAAACATTCTAGACTCCCTGAAATATAGCAATTTTCCAATCAGGATGAGTGGGTAGAGGGTACCTTGATAGAAGAAATTACTGAGGAAGAAAAAATGGAAAAAGCTATGAAAGAGCTTGAAAAAACGCTTGACCTGGACTCTTTTGGACAGGTATCCTTCAAGCTGCCTCAGCACACAGGAGGTGACACATCCTTTGCCGGGACTTCTCAGCAGCCCACACAAAAAGCCAACATAGGGTTAGGAAAGGGCAAGGAGGTAGTAGACATAAAGCAGGAAACAATGACAGACCAACCTGCTACATCAAAGGAACAAGGTCAAGGGAAAGCCCCTTCACACAGACAAAGGCACCTGAAATCCCTGCATTACAAACTCCTCTAAATGAGGAAAGAGGAAAGAAAAGGGACAGGGAAGAAGACACACCGATCAGTGGTCCTGTAGAGCAACTAGGGGAAAAGAGGCAAAGATTAAATCCTCACTCTGAAGAGGAAATCTTTGAAGGAACAACAGGCAGCTTGAGGGGTGAGGGAATGAATGAACGAAAAACTTATCCAATAGTGGACACATTGACTAGCTCATACCAGCAAGAGCTAGAAAGGCAGCATAGTGTGGAGGTTTCATCCACTAGGCCACAAAGCAAGCAACAAAACAAGCAAGGCTCTGACATTAAGATAACATTTACTAAAACAAAGGCAAAGAATGAGCCAATAAGAATTCAACTTTATAATCAATTGCTGAAAATGACCCCCACAAATCAACGAAGGTTAATGGTAGCGTATGACATTCAAGAAGGAAAAATGATCCTTAGTCACTTTAAGCCCAAAATGCAGCAGCCACAGTCAGCTGCTGATTACATCAGGACCAATCTGGAAGTGTTAGCTAAAGACATTCATCCAATGGACCAGATTGCGTTGCATAAGCAAAATGGAGAAATGTTTTACTCCACATTGGTAGATAAAGAATTATTGGCCCACAAATTGTAGAATTCACTGAATAATACCTCTGCCCAATTGGATTTTGAAAAGGCTTCCTCTTTAGCTAAGGATAACATAATCAAGTCCTTGGAAGAGATTATCATTGAGCTAGAACATGATCTCAAGGATGCCAAGGGAATCAAGGCGTTAATTAAAAAGAAGGAAGAAGACATTGCAGCCCTCAGGAAGCAATTAAAACTGCCTATTACTATGCATCCACAAACCACAGAAGTGGTGCAGCAAAAAGAAGAGGAGGACATGATGGACTTGCTGATGAGGATGAATCAAAGACTAAGTGAGACAGAGCAAGCATTTGAGAAAGCATTACAAGAAAAACAGGGAAAGTCCACCTCCCAGCCACCTAAAGTAGCTCCAATAGTCACAACTACCCCTCCTATAGCTACAACGGTAGTGCCTCCCATTGTCTCGGCATCAACAACAGAAATCACCATGGGCACTTCAGCAGCAGCAACAGCACCAGGTACCAGCATGAACATCAAACAACTAATGAAGTCCATGGAAGAGTTAAATCTTTAAGTATCATAGGTAAAGCAAGTCAAAGAAAAATTGGCAAAGGTTGAACTGAGCTATGATAAATCTAATATGACTATAGCAGAAAAAACAAGAGAGGTGAAAGCATTAGAAAATAAGGTGAAGGCTTTGGGAAAGGACCTCTTGTTAGATAAACCTCTGGGAGAAATTGAAGGCATTTTGTGGACTAACATTAATCAATCAATTAGTAAGGTGTGGAGGTCTGTTCAGGCTATCTATGAGCAAAGTGATTTGATAGGACTGGCCTAGGTGGAAATCCAGTAAACAAGAGCTTTATTGGGACACATACCTGAAAAAGAAAACATGTTAATACATTTTCTAAATACCAAAACCAGTGAAGAGCTAGCAGCACTGGACATCAGAGACAGGACAGACACCATTCTAACAATCAAGAGAGTTCTAACCATGAGAACTCTAATGCAAAATCTGGAGAGAAGGTGCCAGGAGATGCAAGTTGAGGTCAATTCTTTCACAGAAAAATTTACAGTCCTGCATCAAAAAGGCTTGCCAAGTCTTTTAGGAAGTAATAACTGTCTGTTGAAATTGTTGGGTTGTGTTATATTCTTTCCACGACTAACCTACGTAGTGAACCAGGGGGTTAGAGGGGGGTGGGTAGCCCCCCTCTACAGGGTCTGGTGGAGCGCCCCGTGAAATTTTTTTTTTGGACCCTATATTAGGTTGGGTGAACCTACTTATGATTTTTGGTCCATGGTTTTGGACGCGATGGTTTTTGGTCCATGGCATTGGATGCTTCGACATGTATAAATATGTATTGTAACATTGAAAGGAACATAATGAAAAAATCAAGCTGGTAGTCTTGGTTTTGGGATCCAGTGGGAAATCTCTGTGTATATGTGTTTTATGTGTTATGCTCTCACTTTTTTATTTTTCCTGTGATATAGAATTTGTATGTAGGTATTTTCTATACGGGGTTAAAACCTACATTTGGTATTAGAGCTGTTTTGGCTTCAAGGGGACACCTTTGTTGCTGAGGGGTTTCGCTCGGGCCTGTGGTAGACCCTGTTC
>APFE031315869.1:0-11687 GCA_000404065.3 Pinus taeda | reverse complement strand
TAGGAAACTATGAGACATAAAGATAGTGTAGAGATTGCTCGGTTTGAGCGAAGCATTGTAATTTTCTCACATTTTCTTACTAATGCAATATACAGATAATAGTTTAGGTTTTCCCCAAGAAATCATTATGTAATGTGTTGATTGAATTATTTTTCTAATATGCTTCCTAATAGTGCACAGGGTGCTTGGAAAAATTGGTAAAGTATTGGCCTAGGCTTGTCTAGGAAACTGTGAGACAAATAGAGATAGTGCAGAGATTGCTCGGCAAAATTGGTTGAGTATTGGCCTGGGCTTGTCTAAGAAACTGTAAGATAGAGAGAGAGTGCAGAGATTGCTCGGGCTTGAGCAAAGCATTGTAATCTTCTCATATTTTCTTACTAATGTAATATACCAATTGTAGTTGTGGCTTTCCCAAATAAATCATTATGTATTATGTTATTTGAATTCTTTATCTTATATACTTCGTAATTTCACGATCATTTAATTATTTCCACTTATAAATAAAATAGATACAAATCTATTGTCTTAATAAATTACAATTAACAATATAAATTTTAAAAAAATTCTAATAAAAATTAGCTAATTTTTATTACTTCCAACAATAAATCTAATTTCTTAAATCTATCTTACTATGAAAATTACATAATCTTAATATTTTTGTACCTTTACCTATTAAAAATAATATCAAAATATTTTTACATAATATAATTTATCTTCGAATTTTTGTTCACACCATAATTTTCCTATTCATTTATTTATGATTTTTCATATTTCGTGCATAACATTCACCTATCATATTTTCTCTATTTCTTTCTATAGGTGTGTTTTGGGTGTATGATATGAGTTGGCTTTTTGTGTGTTTTGGGTGTATGATATGAGTTCGCTTTTTGTTTGTTGTGTTTGTGATTCTATGGTTGAAAGATATTTACTAAGTTGAGCAACTAGGTTTATGCTCAGATAACGGGGTTCATGAGAGGTTAAAGCTATATATTAAATCAATTTTTTTATGCACGTAAGAGAATTTCAATGGAAAATTGAGAATATGACATTTTCCTAGGGTTGACATTGAAGCTTTTAGTGAATGATGAATACCTGTTATTAAGTCTTAATTGTTTAAATATAATTTATTTGCCATTCAATAACCTTTACGTGGGGTGGTTGCACAATGATGTTTAGATATATCGATAAATATGACTAGGAGTAGTTGCATAATAATGTTTAGAATTAATTGTAAATACGTATTCAGTATACGATATATGAACGATAATTATTTGTTTAATCCGGTGCTTATGGACACTAAAATTATATATATAAATAAAATATATATATATATATATTATATTAATTTATTATTTTGATAAAGTATTATTTGAAATAGAATCCAAAATTTAATTAGTTATTATAAATATAAAAATAACATTCACGATTAGCTTCCATGAAGTTATTTTAAAAAATTTGTATTAGTACTTCATTAATCAATGATTTAGATTTATTTCCAAAATAGTTATATGTTTTTTTACTATTTTAATTAAATTGATTAATCAAAAAATGTCATATGAACCAGAGTGAGTTATGATTTTTTGGGCATGTGGTATTGATAAACCATGGTATTGGCACATGCTATTATAACAAAGCCTATTTATAGACTAATAATCTCCATGGTAAAGTAGGGATAAATTTAAGAATCTTGTTTCATGTTTTTTGAAATGTATATATTAATTATTTTTACAATAACTAAAAATCAAAATAAAGTTATGATTTTTTAAATTTGAGCAAATTGAGATGTATCATGAAGTAAACATTTCCATGCTTATTATGAAGTACTCCTTATTGGCTTTTATTGGCCATTTAATTTATATGGGTGCACTAGTTTAGTATTTATGGTTCTTTTAATTATAATCAAGTTGGGAAATTGCTAAAATATCGGCTTTTATTAGAAATTTAATTTATATTGGTGCACTAGTTTAGTGTTTATGGTCTTTTTAATTATAATCAAGTTGGGAAAATGCTAAAATATATGATAACTCAGTAAAATTTGGAGTAAATAAAAATATTTTATATTAAATTAGGCGATTAAATAAACTACTAATTAATTTCAAACACAATTTTACTAATAAAATAATCAATTACAATCAATTAATAAAATAATAAAATAAATTTAATAATATTAAATTGAAGGATTAATTAAAATAATTAAAAATAAACAAAAACTAAAAATAGCATTTCAAGCCCATGGGGCTAGTGCAATTGGTGATTATCATGATATGAAGTATTATGTAAACAATGAGATTCAAGGTTCAAATTTTGTGAGTCAAGTTAAAAATTAAAGTTCAAACTTGATTTAGCTTTTCTTTTTCTGGACCTTCTACCATTCCTCGGAGTTGGGGTTTGTTGAAGGTATTACTTTTTGATGCCTTTGGTGGGATTGAAGCTATTACTTCCTAATGTCTTTCGTGGGATTTCTTTGTCTCAGTCTGAGTGGTGCTTGTATCTCTTCTGATTCAGTGCCCTTCTACATATGGGTTGTATTTCCATTTTGAACTAATGCATTTCCTTTTGTTTGGTTTATAGGGCTCTCTGTAGTTCTTCTTCTTCCTCTTCTAAGAGATAAGGATGAGAAGGCTGCTATCCTTTTGTTTTTCGGGCCCACCCCTTTTTCTTTTTTGACATTTTTTTTTGCCTACAGGCATGTGTTCTGATGTTGTCATGTTTGGTAACATATACAACATCTAAATTTCGTATTTTCGTAATCGAAGAATTGGGTCCACTGGACTTTTTGTGTTTTAGCTAAATGTGATCCAGTGTACCTTTCTCCATTCTTTTGTGGTCCATCTTTTTTAATGTTCCCGGGTTGTTCCTAATTTCCTCTAGAACCTTGTGGTACTAGAAAGGAAGGGGGTGGAGGGCGGGTTTGGTAGTCTCACCCATACTAGCAATGTTGAGATCACCGTTGTTGTGGCAACAAATACTGGTAACCTCAAGGTGATGAAGAGCCCAACTCTTCCCTAAAACCATGACCCATCATTTAATACTTTCTCCAAATCTTCCTGAGTATCTTATTGAAAAATCAAAAAACCCTTGGAACATAAATAAATATCACAATTTGTGGTCCAGGTTGACAAGATTCAATGATGTAAAGCATCAATTCTAGGACAAAAACTGTTGAACCTGCAGATCGCAGCCCTAGATTGGGGAAAAAAAGGTGGGTTACCTTTGACAGATTTACATCCATGGTTGCCACTTATTCCATTTGTTCTACAATGTAAGGTCTTGGTTTGTATTGAGGCAGATCCACTAGTTTGGAACCTTTCCCTTGCACTACATCATTGTAGGAGACAAATCCACCCAAGTTTCTAGATTCGTGGGCACCTCCATGCAGCGTCAGATTCAAGATTATGGTAGAGCTTGTAGAGATGCGATAATCCTTCATTTGAGAATAATCATGAAGCATCTTTTCTTCACCAAAGATAAGACCATGTATTTGCAGGAATACCCAACCTCTTCTCTATAAGCGCCTTTAGATTTCCCATTGAGTCTGAATCCATGATCCAGAAAAAATAGACTTCCCTTGTAATTCTTGATAAATATCTATAAGTCTGCCTATTCCAACTCTTCCTTTCTTCCCTCCTACGTAGACTGGCTAGAGCCACACACAACTATGGGTACTTGCTCCTTCGCAATGTGCATTTTTGTCAAAGTAAAGCGGTGACATGAACCCTTAGAAGAAGAATAATCCGGGAACAACCCAGGTAGCAGAATATTCCGGCTATCTGCAATGGACTTAATGATGGCGGTTTCTTCTTTATTCCAAAATTATGATCGCTAATACTGCCATTATCATTTGTGTCAGAGGATGAATCTGCCCTTGCTGCGAGAGCCCCAGTTGTGACACCCGTAGGTTGCATTCTGAAAAGCTGGTAGGCACGAGTTCCATTCTCGTAATGGTTGATCTACTACAGCAACACGTCCCAGTTACCCAAAGACTGCACATAAAGTCATAAACTGATGTGTTGTGCTGTGCTGTGGCTACTCATGTACTTATACAAAATTTGGGAGAGTCGTGTTTAAAAGTCGGTCTGACTGGTTAGGGAAATGAATGGACCAGAATGCTGGGGAGCGAGTAGAGTGTGCTTTTGACTGTCACGCAAATTGCGTAGTAACGTAATGGACCAGAATGCTGGGGAGCGCCTTATCTACGTGTGGCCATAAATGCGAGTAGAATGTGCTTTTGACTGGAACGTTATCCAGTTTTTCTGTATGTTTGTACGTTTTTTTTAAATAAGCTGGGAAATTTATTATAGTTCAGTTGTCAAATTAGCGATGAGGATAGCCATTTTTGATTGCTAGATTATTCATTACTGTTATTTAAGGAAAATCATGTCAAATTAGCTGGATTACTCATCGCCCTTATTTAAGGAAAATCACATCAAGTTACCAGAGATAACCCGCTGATAGTCTTTAAAAGACAGTTTTTCTTTCCTACCAATATTCTGCGTGTTTTAAGCTTTACTATTTTTATCTTTAAAATAAAGTTATACTATTTTCATCTTTTAAATAATAATAATGGGTAAGATTTAGTAAATATTCAGAGTTTTGTAATGAAGAAGGCATATTTTTATTACAAACATAACAGTTTTTCTTGTGATCTAAACAAAATATCTAATACTGTCTACTTTAATTGTGACTTTAAAATTGATTTAGTATCAAATTCCATATTTAGATTATTTAGGATTGTGATGTGTATTATGTTGTAATTTTTATTTTTTGTATTAAAAATAATAATAATAATGGGAAAGATTTTTCTTTTTTATTTAAATTTTCTTTTTTATTTTTTATTATGGTGACTTTGTAATAGGTTATAGTATTTTGGGTGAGGCCCAAAATAAGTATTGGAAATATTTTTATCATGGTGATTTGGTAACTTGTCGTCAGAGAAAGGTCTATGATGGATTACACAATTCTTTTGAGGAATTTCTCTAATTAATAGGGGTTAATTTCCAGGGAAACAATGCGAGGAAATAGGGAGGAATTTTCCTAATTAATAGGGTGCTAATTCCAAAAAAAACAATGCAAGGAAATAGGGAAAGAATTTCCCTAATTAATAGGGGCTTAATTCCCAACGAAACAATGCAAGGAAATAGGGACTTAGGCAAGCCAGAAATTGGTTAAATTTTGGCCAGGGCTTGTCTAGGAAATTGTGAGACAGATAGAGATAGTGCAGAGATTGCTCGGGCTTGAGCAAAACATTGTAATCTTCTCATATTTTCTTACTAATGCAATATACAGATAGTAGTTGCGGCTTTCCCCAAGGAATCATTATGTAATATGTTGATTGAATTCTTTCTCTTGTATGCTTAGTGATAGTGCATAGATTAGTCAAGAAATTGGTGAAGTATTGGCCTGGGTTTGTCTAGGAAACTGAGACAGATAGAGATAGTGCAGAGATTGTTCACGCTTGAGCAAAGCATTGTAATCTTCTATTATTTTCTTACTAATGCAATATACAAATAGTAGTTGTGGCTTTCCCCAAAAATCATTATATAATGTGTTGATTTAATTTTTTTCTTTTGTATACTTCCTAATTTTACAACTTTTTAACTATTTCCGCTAATAAATAAAATAGATACAAATCTATTATGTTAATAAATTACAATTAACAATTTAAATTTACAAGAAATTTCTAATAAAAATTAAGTAATTTTTTATTACTTCCAAATCTATCCCAAAATGAAAATTACATAATCTTGAATATTTTTGTACCTTTACCGACTAAAAATAATATCAACATGTAGAATTGAGGTTTCTGTGATTCATCATAGTTGTAAGAAGAATTTCGGCGTAAATCACATATCCAAAGACCTTTGTCGACGCGTTTCGAACCAACCAGTGTGGTTCATCGTCAGGACAAGTTGAAGAAACAGATCAGCTTAGCATGTTAAATAGTCTTAGCAGAGATCCCAATAGCTAATTTAACGGCTAATTTTGACTAAAAGACCTAGGTCAAAATAATTTGATATTGTTAATATTATAATATTATTATAATAATTATAATTATTTAGGGAAAAAAATTAAATCAAGGTATAAAAAAATTTAATTAAAATTCAAGTAGTTAAAAATTAATAATTTTATTTAATAAATAATTAATAATTATTTTTTACTAAATTAAATTATTATTAATAATTTATAATCATTTAAAGAAAATACAATGAATAGTACAAAGTAAGAAAAATAAATTCACGGTAGTTATTTAAAACTTAATTTATAATTATATAATATAATATAAATAAAAAATTAATAATACCAATATAATATAATTAAATCATTTATATATATTTAAATCTATATATAAAAATAATTTAAAGAAATAAGTTAAAATTGGTTAATATAAAACAAATAAATAATAAAGATGGTTAGTTTTAAGATTTTTTTATTTATTATTAATTTTATTTATAGACATAATAATTAATTAGGCCGATAGGCCTTTCCTTTGAAAGGGACCTTCGTCGTCCCTTTCATTCTCCCGTTTACACGTGGCATCGGGTCCTTCATCCTAGTGTTGACAGCTGGCGTCGCGGCATTTTCCGCAACCACCAATACAGCTGTTGTTTCTCGCAGCTCTGTGTCTGGGTCCTCATCGTGGTCTTCTTCGCGAGCGGCCTGTGTCTGGGTCCTCATCGTGGTCTTCTTCGCGAGCGGCCTCCTGCTTTCCTCTGTCTACATCTTCATAGTCTCCAAGGTGGCCTTCCCCGACACATCGGCGACGTCGCGAGTTCGAGCTTACGGGAAGACCCGGCTGTTCACACTGTACGTGGGGACCGGGGGCGTGGTTGGGCTCTTGCTCCCGCTCGCGTACATCTTCGGCGGTTTCGTGGAGGGCGACAAAAAGGGTGTGGAGGCTGCGGCCCCGCATGTGTATTTGCTCTCGTGCCAGGTCTTCTTGGAGGGTTTGTCTTACCCACTGGAGTTCTCTCTCCCAGGCAGGGCAATGGTGCCGGTTTTCTACAACACCAAGCGGATCTTCACCATTCTGGACTGGCTCCGGGCTGATTTCTGGAAACAGACGGCGGATCTGGATTTGCCCTCTTTTTCCTCCTCCTCGGCCGCTGTTCTGTGGCTCCGCTTCGGCTGGGGGCTGGCGGTGGCCAATCTTGTGTTCTGGTCCTTCAATCTCTTCTGCTTTCTCTTCCCCGTGTATCTGCCCAAGGCCTTCAGGATTTATCATCAGAAAAAGACCACCGACGCCATTGCCAAGGAAGAATAGAATAGCAGAGGAATTGGCTTCGGCTCGCTTGGTGTATTTGATCGCTTCCGGGTTTGAACCATTGACCTCTGTACAGTTTTATCTGCCAAATAATAGGCCTCTATTTCGAAATATTACACCTCTGTACAGTTTTCTCCAATACGTGTAGATGTTTTCATTCGTTTTAATGTGTATGGGATCGATATCTAAAGAATAAAATTGTTATATCTTTCAAATTTTCTGTTTCTGTGACTGTTTCTTGGCGGGCTTTTTAGTGGGATAATCGATGTTGAAAATCTCTGCAATATCCTGCGAACTCCATCCTGCTTTTCTCAGAGAATTTGACATCAAATCCGCTTTCAGTAACAGCCCTTCTAAAATTGTCTGACTGTCCAAATATATCTCTTCAGTGTCCGAGGAAGGAGAGGACGAGCCCTGAATCATGTCATTTATATCTTGTTCCTTCCAACCTCCATTTCTGAGCAGAGTTGCCAGCTCCTCTAAGTAGTCTATCAACCATCTCGGCATGCAGAAATTAGAATCACAACCGCCATTATTGCATTCCCCTTCATTGGCTGAATCTAAATCTAAATCAAAATGAGCCTCTGTTTTGGAGTAAGAATAGAATTGTTCAGGAGATGAGATGTGGGAAGAAGAATTGGACCTCTTTTCGGCCAAATCACTCCAAAATTCTATCCACCTTGGAGACTTCGAGGGCCAAGGGGAGGGCACAGCTGCTAAATTGGCGAGTAACTTGTCAGAAAGAATCTTGCCCTGGAACTGGACATTGCATTTAAATTTGGGGGAATTGTAACCGCTACTACCAAGGAACGAGTGCCTGTCAGACACAGAGATGCTCCTCCTGGGCCACTCTGAAAAACTCTTGTTGGTGTAAACAACATCACAGCATTTAGCTAAGGAATCCAGATTTCTACCCCATGCCTCAATGCTCCTGCTGGATTTGTCGTCCTCCAATTTGGCAGAAATCTGCTCAAATTCAGCCCCACTGGCTCTCCTCCTGTGAAAACCCACCGACCTATCCCTCCTCAAGCCATCATGGGCATGTCTGAAACTCTCTGAGAAATCCAAGGGCTCATGGAGACCGAAAGCCTCTCTCTCAAAGAAATCACCCAGGTCAAACCCACAGCAAAACACATCGCTCTTATAAACAAAAAACACAGGATTGCCTGCAAGATCGGGAGACGAGGGAATATAGCAATGGCCATACAAGGGAACCAAGAGAGGCACCTTTTTCAAGTTGGCCCTCGCAATTTCAACTGCGTTTTCTGTGTCCCGAGGCCTTTGACCCCAGTGCTTGCACCAGAATCGACCCTGAGCCACCTCATACGAAATCCCAACAATGGGCAGGTTGAGTCTCATGCGCAGCTGCTGAGACCCACCCGACCTCCAATCAGGAAACCCGACTCCCGCAGGAACACCCTGCTGCAAAACAGCCTTTAAATCTGGAGGAAAAGTGAATCCAAAAGCAGCTTCAATCCTCACGAATTCTTCATCTGACAGGCCCTTCTCAATGGGGACTTTGTGCTTGGTCTTCAGATGCTGAATGGCCTTCCCTGCAAAAACAGAGAAGGAATCCAGTCCCTTATGAAGAGGCCCTGTTTTGGTAGGATTGTGGACCTTGTTAGCCCTGGCAGATAACCTCCTCAACCCTGCCACATGGGCTTGGGCATTCATGCTTTTTCAACACCCCAAACTTCTAACCTCTGTGCCTTCCCAATTCCACCATTATAGAAAAACAAATCCTCAGGGAAAAACGAGACCAAAATTCATGTCCGTCTCAGAGCTGCTCCCCAATGGCTAAAAGGGCTGCAAGGGCTGAGATCTGTCTGTACAAGGGTATTTTTGTGTCCTGTTCCGCTGGTAATAGAGGGCCGATTCCTTCTGCAATTTCCAATGGACAAGGCAAATGTTACCAATGGCTCAGGCCATTCTAAACCATAAACGCTCTTTATTGTTGCCCCTTTATCCTTCTTTCCACCTTTAGGATAGGCCTGATACACATACAAATGGCCAAAGTTTGTTAATCTATTACCGAGAAATTATGAATGAAACTTGCATTCATTATTATCCCAAGACCCAAACCATTTCAGCTCAGAAATAAACTTACATCTTTCGAGTGATATGGCAGCTTAAGAATGAAATGTTCGATAGTAAACGCATTCAGTGAGTGACCACTTACGTTAACATCTTGGACAAGTGAATTTTTTTATTCTGAAGATCGATGTTTACAGATTATTATAATGATTAATTATACATAAGGCAAATGGCTGGCATACAGATCAAAAGACAAATTGCTTTGGCATACCCAAAAAACGCTTTCACTCTCATTTGCATTTTACTTGGACTTATTGTTTTCAGCTGGTAGTGCATTGAATTTTGCATTCAGCGAAAGCACTATAATTTGTAGTATGACAAGACTGGTCTCTTCAGTACATACCAGATTGTTTGTTTGTGCCTAGCTTCTTCCAGGACCTTTCTGTGGGAAATTCAATGTGTCCAAGATTTGATCTTCCAGGAACGTTTACAGTTTTCAGCTCATGGTGTAATGTATATTGCATTCAGGGAAACAATGGACTTAATTTTTGTTGGTTTGTTTGTGTGTAAGAATGTCTGATTGCTCTTTTTTGTTGGTTTGTTTGTGTGTAAGAATGTCTGATTCAGGGAAAGAATGGACTTAATTTTTGTTGGTTTGTTTGTGTGTAAGAATGTCTGATTGCTCATCATCATCATGGTCCTTATATGCAGTTTCGGACTCTTCACACAACTAACATTATAGACCTTCACCTCTGTGTTGTAGATGCATAACTGTAAACCATTCCTAATTACAGCAACATATGATAAGCATGGAAAATCAAGAAAATCTCTGGACATTGGAATGGCACATCATATCCTCCAGCTCAAGCTTTCTAATGGTATTTATTAGACGTGGTTTCCTTGAAAATAATTCATATGGTATGCATGGTAATTTCAGTTGTTATTGACAAGACTATTCACTTTGACATTTTGTTTTTTTTCGGATGAGAAAAATACTGGTTTATATTATGTATTTGGACATTTTGTTATTTATAAGTTGTTTGAAAGGAGTTTATATGATGATGATTTTTATTAGCCCAACTGTCATTTTGAATCTCAGCTTCGTTTATATTGATTTACTTTAGCTTCCACTGTTGGTTTTGTGGTTTTCATCCTGGAGATAAAAGTTGTATACTGCAATAGGAATGTCTTATGAATGCTCCCTTTAACTTCAATTAAATTGTCGGATGTTGGTTTTTTAGATGCAACATTTTCTATATACTGCAATAGGAATGTCAGGAATAAAATCTTGGTTATTAAAATAATATATATACCCATAAATAACTTGTGTAGATCTTCAGTGGAGTGACGTTGTACTTGAGCAGTTGAGCGAAAGGTTGAAGGATGGATTTAAATATGAAAAGCAACTAAATACAAGCGGTTGTCTCCAGTTTCTGCAATCTCTGTGTGAGATGTTTAGAATTGGTTCTAATTCTGGTCAGACTGAGTAAACTAGCCCATCGTAACAAAGCTTTCCTGTAAATTTGAATCAGGGCAAGATATTTGAATAACTGCAAAAATGTTTTTATCATTATTAAAAATATGATTTGTGGAATTTCGGAAATTTACTTCATGATGGTTCAGTTTAATCCTTTGTCATTCTTTTTCAGTTCCAGTTCAGTGTCAGGGCTATATTTAACAATTTGATGGGAACCGTTCAATGTCTCTTTCCCACTCATAAAAATTTATGTGTCAATTTCGATTACGAACTTCTTTATGAATTGATATGTTTTGTTGGCCAAGCCATAGTTTTTTTTTGGAAAAAATATTTATGAAAGAAATGATGCTTGGCTATGGGCATAGTGGTGCTGAGAACTGCTACTAAGTTTTAACAATGACATTTATTTGTTGGCCAAGCCATAGTTTTTTTTTGGAAAAAATACTTATGAAGGAAATGATGCTGACGAAAGAGAATTGGTTTTCATAAGCTCCTAGTCATTAAAAGCTGGATATATTTATACATGTAAATATGTTCTGATAAGTACCTTCCAAGAGGATTCCCCAGAAGAGAAGCTTCAACGTTCTCACAATTATCTCCTTAATTGAAGACGCCATCTCAGTGAATTTCTGCACAGATTCTGCCATTTCAGATTATTTGTTTGTGCCTATCTTATAAATTTTTCTTCCAGGACCTTTATGTGGGAAATTCAATGTGTCCAAGATTTGATCTTCCAGGAACCTTTACAGTTTTCAGCTCATGCTGTAATGTATAATGCATTCAGGGAAAGAATGGACTTAATTCTTTTTTGTTTGTTTGTCTGTAAAAATGTCTGCTTGCTCTTTTTTGTTTCTTTTCAATTTTAATAGAATTTGTTCAAATGTGACAGAGAAAAACCTTGGCACAACAATCAGA
>APFE031315867.1:295988-366280 GCA_000404065.3 Pinus taeda | reverse complement strand
TATTGTATCTTATTACAGGTCGCCTCCCAGCTCGAAAAAACTTCAGATCCTCATGGTAAAGCATTTCACCCGACATCAAAAAGATTAACGACCTCATGCTTTAGGGGAAACTGTTATAGACATTTTTGGGCACTACAACCCCAATCATAAATGTCCATAAACTGAGGGCTCCTAAGTCCCTCAAAAAGTGTTGCTTCACTGCCTAAAGGAACAAGGTCAGCTGATTACATCATCTCCCAGAAGTTCTCCACTAAAACCTGCTCAGAAATGGTCAAAACTGGACCATATTGAATACCTAGTGCAGAGGGTGCGATGCATATCACCTTCCCAGTGTACAGGGTGCGATGCATACTGAATGGCTCCTTTGTAGGGTGCGATGGTTGGGAATGGAAAAAAGGCAGGGACAAATTGCGAGGTGGAAGATCATGGAATCTTCCAGAAGCTTCCCATCTGACACTTGCCTCTCTGTTTTCGACCAGGGATTAGTAAGAGATCATCATTCTCCAAGTGGAATCAGGAACTATCAGAGAGAGGACACTAATCAAGACCCTAGAAGATGACCCACCTCCCTACAATCATCTATATATGGATCCCTCATCACAGAGTTCCGGAGGCTGGAATCTTGAATCTTTTAGAGAAGTGCTGTTGGTTTTCTGGTGTAATTTCATAGTGTTGGGTGATCTAAGCTTTACTTGAGGTGAAGAAGGGCTTTATTGCTGGAGGATGATGCTGGGTTAGAACATATGGTTGTAATCCTCTAGCTACTTTCGATCTTAATAAAGCTATTCAAGTTTTCCTCCATATTCTTGTATGTTTGCTTATGTATGCATTTGTATGGTTAACACATATCTGGTCCTGTGTTATTTATCAATATAGATCTTTGTTCTTCGATAGTAGTATGTTGTTGTGATTCCACAGGTGCTCTTTGAAGCTGGGTAGATGAAGAAGAAGTGGCAAAGCTTTATCAAGAAGGAGAGGAATCAAACAAGGAAATCAAGCGCAAGACTAAGGTTGGTCTCCTTGGTTCCACTCTTATCTATTTTCATAAAGGAAAACGAAATTAGACTTTACTTGTTTGTTTCTAAGATAGCTACCAGTCTTAGTGGCAATAGCAGCATCTGAGTGGACACTATTCCCGATAACACCTGTTGTGAATGAGGATTAAGCCATCGACGGAGTTGATGTTGCACAACCAACCTGCGTTGCATTTACGATGAGTATGATAGGGGATCTGAGTGTCAACTCGCAATGAAGGATGACCTCCTTCTGTCCATGCCTCCTCCATGTTTTCCTGACATATTTAGTGATTCTACTATCTCTGATTTTCCATTTGTATATTCATCCATAGATGCATCTACTTCCGATCATTCGCAGAACACACCCAATGTTAGTCCATCATTTGACAACATAGAGGACAAATTATTCATTAAAAATCCGCTTGATTTTTCATCTATCTTTTTCGGAAACGCAAAGTGTGAACATTCTTTCTTCTCATCTACCCCTTTGTTTGATTTATCTAATCATGAGGCTGTTGATGAAATCATTGATTTTTCTGAAAGTAGCTGTCGTGATCTATTTACTCCTATATTCGATCACCATGTTGATTCTATAGTTGTTGATCTTTCAAAGCCACCTATTTTGACGATCTATATATCGATGAAGTCAAAACCCCATAGGCTATTGAGGCACTTTAGCCTGAGATGATGGCTATGTCAAGCCCTCATTATCCTGAGGTTGGTTTCACTTCCAATCAAGAAATTTTTGAACTACCCAAGGCTCCTCATCACTCATATGTATGCATTGAAGATCAATTCAACACAAAGATTTTGCTTCCTCAACTCGAATCACATGATCATATTGCTCATGCATTGGAGGAATCGTACACAACAAGCACACTTGCAAGATGTAAGTTGTCTATGTTTCTCATGTTTGGTTGCCTATCATAGTCAAGAGAGTGCATATTCTTAACATTTGCATGCAGTGTATCACAACACCATGGTAAGTCCACAGAGTGCTTGTCATGTGCTTTCACTTTTTTCTTTTCTGTGGATCCATTTAAACTAGGATTGTTTTGGTCTTCATTGTTATATCTTTCATGTTTGATGGTTCACTTGACTATGTTGTTTGCGAACCATGCATTCACCAACATGGGTCGACCAATGCGTCAGTGGCTGCATTAGAGATATCACTTCATGTGAGCAAACCCGTGCACTGTTAGCTTAGGAGTAGGAGTAATGTTTGCTTTTGTCTTGTTTTCTTGCACACATGTTTTGTTTCTTGCTTTGTTTGTTTGTTTGCTTCCCCTCTTTCTTTGCTTACTTTCTTTTCTTTCGTATTTACTTCTACTCTTTTCTCTTTGTTTATTTTCTTGTTTAAGTTTTTAGGTTAGTTTCACATGAAACTGTGCATGACTCTTGAAAGAAGCAAGGTAAAGTACAACAGGACTTGTACAACTACCAAAATTTGGTTATCTGTTGTCCTCTCTCTTTATGTAGAACTTGTTGTCTTCATTCAATGATAAATAAATGGAAAATAGGTTCTATTCAAAGTGAATCTTGGTGAAAACACAACACTTGCACTCTAATTAGTACCACCTACTCTAGTCGGTTGTTTTGGGTTAACCCTTGTTAGCACAATAAAGTAGAGTAAGGTGAGGGGGAAAACGCTAACAAGTATGTTAGAGGTATGTATAAAATACTTCTATGAAGGAACAACCTCTTCTTATCTCAATAAGTCAGGATCCTTCTTCCACCTTTTAAATAAATAAGTGTCCATGACAGTTCTTCAAAAAATGAGAAAAATGAAAAAAAAAATTGTGATATATTTTTGAAAGAATGAATAAGGTGAAAGAAGAGAAAGTCTTCCTATGCAAAGAGGTGATGCAAGTAACTCCTCTAGGGTAGATACCGCGATCACTGGCAGCAGAGCGATGCTTGTGTTCCTGCTTGACTTCACTGGGGTACTATCTAGGGCTATTCGCAGTGAAGAAACACCAGAGATGAAACTCAAACTCTGACAGTCATACTACTTGTGCACTAATATACCCCTCATCCCCAATCGAAAAAACTAAGTTGAATTGGCTTGGAATGTGTGTTGACTGATCAAGATCATGGCAAGTGATACATCTTTCAATCAAGCTAGTGTGGAAACCAATATGATCAGAGAATCGAACAATACTTCCACAGGAGTTAGACTTGATTTTCACAAAAAAAGGTCCATTCAGAGAGTTGGAGTTCTACCAGTTTGTCGCCAAGTGTTGTAGCAGCTACAACCACCCTCCAAAATTTTTCTGTAGCTTTGTTTTGGTGCCTCCCTACCAACCATCGTTAGCATCATGTCTTGCACTGACAAGTACTTATGCCGTTGGAAAATACTTGGGGGGGGGGTGGGTCAATTAGTATTCCTTAGCAATTAACACTTCTAAATCTTTTCAAATCATTAGTTAATCTTAAATTATCATTAATGTTTATGCAATAACAACAGTGAATAAAAGAACACGGGAGTCACAAAATTTTAGGTGTAAAACCTCCTTCGGGTCTAAAACCACTGAATGCTTTTCTAATAATTATTTAATCTTCAATTCCAATTGAAAAGAAAGCTCCAATTTCCTAGAATCTAGAAAAGAATTCTTCTCCAGCTCCCACTAGATGGAAGCCCCAACACTCAAGATTCTTCAGTAGTCAACTGAACGGATGCCCCAACACCCAATGAGCTACAACTCACCCTAGCACCACCCTACGACCCTGAAGTTTTCACAGGCTTGAACCTGTTGGTGACTTCATGCACTAGCCTAACACCACCTTACCACCCTATATAAGAATAAAAGAAGAATGGACTCTTGTACCAGGGAAAATGGTCCACTTTACAATGATATAGAATGATGTAGAAGAAGAAGACACACTAGACCATAACCCAAACATGACATAACCACCTAATGATGATCCTAGACCTCCCAACACTACCTCTTCAACTCTTGGCAGATAAACACTTTTACAACTTTTACAGTGATGCTTTTACAATGATTATGGACAATGATACTCTGACAATGTCTATATGTAGTGCTGCCCACTTGAATATTTCATGTGGTGAACTTCTTTTTGTTGTTTTTCACCTTGATTGCTGCTCTTGTCATGCTACCCTTTACTCATTCTTCAGAACATTAGATTATGAACTGAGTTTTCTCTTAATGAATATATAATACCTGAAAAAATTATTCAAGGAAATACCCATGACATGATAATATCAAAACTTAACTCATCCTATAGAGCATATGTTAGTGCTAAACAAAAACAACAAATTAGAATACAAAGAACCTAATACAATTAAGAGATGAACATGCATATACAGAAGATGCTTACCTTGACAGCACTTGATCTCATTTTTCTTGCCTTCTAAGAGCATCATATTGAATCTAATGTATCTATGCTATTTCAGATCTCCAACATGTGATCTTTGGTCCTGTAGAAGCCCTCTGAATCTTCTTTCCAATGCCATAGGTCTGACCCGATTTGGACTCTTCAAGGCAAAGTTATGCCCAATCTCTCACAATGACCTAATTATGGACTAGTTTAGTAGAGAGAACTTGTACGACATGGAAAATGTCATTTTTTCCTCCTTTGGCTCTGAAATTGATACACATAAAACTATAGTTTGTGTACTATCTGCCAGTCTTTACAGAATTCCAATCCTCTTCTTAGAGAGAAAGTTATGAGGATTTTCCCAAGGTCACTTCTTTGAGATGAAATTCGGCAACCTGCAAAAGCCATAACTTCCACAGATCATATCTCCGAAAATATTGTGAACCAATATCTGAAATTAGGTGATGACGTTCATCATGATTGTGAATCAAAGACTTCTAAGAAATGAAGTTATAGTGAAAATGCCACGATCGCTCTATTTGGAGGATATATGAGATTTCTTTTTATAAAGTTGAGAGGGGCTTCTATAGAGAATGTTGGAGGGATTTTAGGAGATTTAAAAATGATCAATTAATGACTATTCAATGACCAAAACCAATTATGAGTGCCATGCCACAACCCCATAGGGTTTTAGCCCACTAACTAGGGTTACTAACTTCAAACATGAATATCTCTCAAACCGTGAAGAATTTCTTGGCGTTCCATATATCAACGGAAACATCTCGATGAGTAGAATATATCTAGAATATCTTTGATTCAAAATAAAGTAATTTGTCAAGTCAAAATTCCCTTGAAAGATCAGGGTAGCCCTTGGTTCTGCTTGGGTTGACATCAATGACAACCTCCGATCATATTTAGATCAACATATGATTCAGTTGAGTTTTTGTGCCTTATCAGGTTGTGTTTGCTAGCTTATTTTCCTTCCACCCACAAGCTGACATCCTGCAACTTGGTCATTATTTGGCTGTTGGGCTCACTTGAAGAATTGTGCAGAACTAGAGGGAAACCAACCTTGCTCTCTAGAATTGTGCATAACATCAAGGCAGCCTAATGCTCTCCAGAAATGCGCAGAGGAGGTAGACAACCTTCCCTCTAAAAATTGCACAGAGTAGCCCATCACTGGGCTTGCACTCAAAATTTGCGCAGATTTGGTTGAGAGCCTTGGCTTTAGTCTAGAAATTGCATAGAGCCTTAGGGGCAGCTAGAGCCACTCTACCCAGAAACTACGTAGAAGTCACTCCAAGGCTTGTAGTTCATTGGATGTGCTCCCAAGTTGATTGGTTCCCTCCAGGATTGACCAATGTTGCTTTGCATGCATGGGTGGTTTTTTCCCGAAAAGAAAAATGCTAAAAAGCAAAAATCATCCCTAGATCTTAGGGATCCATTTTTAGTAGCTGGGGGTTACATGCAAAAGTCGTTTGAGAAACCTCCCGCCATGTGTCTCTTTTTCCTATATTTGTGGCATGCACATCATAAGCCTTGATCTTATCAAAACTATTTGTTTGATGCTTCAGAGATCATTCGTCACTTCGATCTAGGAGCTTTGGCATTCCCCATCACATCTAGGAGCATTTGGCACAATCAACACAACTTTTTCTAGGTAAGTCTGCTTTTCATGTCTTTTGCTACCTTTTGTCACTTTTGTATTTCGGTTTGTGTGAGTTTTGTTTGCTTGGTTTTGTTGAATGCTTATTGTTTTTTTAATGCATATTAACTTGTAGAAGCATTGTTTCAAGTTTTTCATTGCATCTCACTATTATCACATGCATGAAATTGTTTCTTCACTAACAGCCATCGTTGCGTGACTCGCTTCACACACTTACTTGTTTTACCATTTATTGAATCATGGACTCACTATTTGCATGCATTTTCATTCACTCATGTCTACACTCAGCTTCACACTTGCATTCAACCTTCACATGTTTTTTGTTGCCCGTCGGTGGGTCTGGGCTGCCTTAGCCCAGACCTTGCCTTTCTTGGCTTGCACTGTGCATTCCACAGAGTGAAGACTCTACCTTCCTCCTAGTAATTACGAAGAGCTTTCCTAACACTAGCTTCCTATGATTTCTCTACACAATTCTAAGAGGCAATGCCCTGTTGGCCTCCAGAATTGCGCAGATGCAGTTTGACTGGGTTGCAGTCAAGTCGACTGAAACTACACATTGTACAGTTTCAGTCCTCAATAGGCCAAGTTGGATTACATGTTGCACATTTTTAGCAATCAATCAACCCACTGACAGTCCAAACTGTGTTCTGCGCAGTTATGGTCTTCAGTCTCCCAACCTCCAGGTGAAAATTGTGCAAATATTCCAATTAATCACCTAGGTGTGTTGCATGTCAGTCATAAAGTTTCTTTTTGTTTTCAACTGACAGATTTCTTGCCATGAGTGTTGCTCCATCTCTAAATATCACAATTGTTCATTTGTCTCTCAGTAGTACAGGTACAATGGATTCCAAGAGAGCAGGGTCAAAGGACATTGTTGAGAGCACAACTGGAGATGTAGTTGAATAAGTGTCTATGAGCTTACCCATCTATGAAGACACTAAGTTTTTCATCGACAAGTAAATAAATATGTAATGAAAAGATATCAATGAAATCTTTTTAGGAACATTTGAGGATAATCTGGAGGATCACAAATTCTATGTCAACATACACAAGTTTGCTTTTACCAGATTGCCAGCAGGTATCTCACGTTTCCATGCGCGGACATGATCCACTGCATTGTCTCACATTGATCCAAAGACAATGGTGTTGAGTAGTGTCAGTGGAACAGAACTTGCTACCATTAGGGAAAAGGACTTTCAGGCGGTGTATCACTTGCTGTAGTAGATGATCACGATGGATACACCCTTTTCTAGACCCAGACCCAGACATAGTGAAAACTCAAGAGACATCTTGAAGAGCTAGGTGAAAGAGCCATGTAAGTTTAGGACAACACCCAACCAGGTTTACAAGATGAGGATATTGTGGAAGGTGTATCATCTCTTGGTCGTCTTCGCATGCTGCTTATGCGACCAAGAGAGTACAAAAACATTCTTGCAGAGGGTTGGGTGATTGTGTTGGATCAGCTGGTGAACAAAGGAAGACATTTCAACTGGTTCGACATGTTGGCTCTTTGGTTGAAGGAACAAGTAATAGAAGCTCGACATCTAACTAAGGGTAAACAAGCAAAGATTTTCATGTCCACTGACATACTTGATGCAATCTGTGCCTGTCAGTAGTTCCTAGGTTTGGGTTGGGCATGGACACCTTCAAAAACCTTTGTGCAAACTTATTGCAGGTTGTTCTCTGAATGTAGCTTCTGTGGAGTTATAATACAACTATCGGACCACTTCATCACCCTAGTATATAGGATGATATTTGAGTAGGATCCACCTTGCATTTCACAGACAAAAATGGAGGCATTTATTAATAGATAAGATTGGTATGTCTCACCCCTTGGTACCTTTATCCGAATGTAAAACATAGAGAACGTTGCACATGTTTTACCGAAGTTTTTGATGGATAAGTTGGTCATGCAAAAGGTTTCATATCACATCTCAACGGGGCTGTTAGTGAGACTGCATGGGAAGAAGAAGGCACTGTGGCCTGCTCTTCCTTTGTGGATCGGGTTGAATGAGATCCAAAATCTCAAGCATGCTAAAACCGAGATGGAGGAATTGAAGAGATTCACCTTTGACACCAAAAGTTTCAATCCATATGAACCACATTGCTTAGTGAAGGAACATTGTGCAAGATTTTATCATCTTTGATCCACATGGCGTGTCATTGGCATGAGGAAGACCCATGGAGATATTTCTACAACTTCTCCAGGCTCAATGAACCAATAAGAATGGATGTAGAGTGGTTAACAGTGCAGAAGGAAGAAACATCCTAGAGAGGAGTATTACTAGAAGCAACAGAGGGTACCTGACCTACACTTGATAAAGGCAAGATGAAGGTTGCTAGTAGTATAGAGGTAGAGCAAAGCTGCATGTTCAAAGAAGATCCACCAATGTTGAGAGCATCATTGGAGATTGAGGCTAAGAGGTGGCAGCATGACGGAAGGATCACGCAAAGGCAAAGAGAGAAACAAAAGTTGGAGGAAGTAGAAAAGGAGTTGCAGGATTTGAAGCAACAACTTAGGGAAGAACAAGAGTTGCACAGACAAGAGAAGGAAGCACAACAAGAATAGGAACAACAAGAGTTGAAGCAACAACTCGGGGAAGAACAAGAGTTGCGCATAAGAGAGAAGGAAGCGCAGTAGGATTAGGAACATCAGGAGGCACAACATGCACATATTTATGAAACTGTACCCATAAAGGTTACTGATTCATTTGAACAAATGGAACATAGTAGACAAGGTGAGTAGTCATAGGAGCAGGAATTTTCTCAGGAGATTGAATAGATGCTAGAGCAAATGGACATGGATATGGTTCAACCCAAGTTAGATCAGGACATTGAATTCATGCCTCAACACCAAGAGGTCACTCCATCAGCTTGACCCAATCCGGAAGTAGAGAAACTCCCAAGTGATCAAGGACACACTTAAATCCTTGAGGTAAATCTAGAAGTGAACATGTACAACATATCTTTCGATGAGTCATAACATAGATATGTGCAGTTTCACAGAGTTCCCACTCCGGATGTCCATGTATCTCCTGCGCAGTTTGAAGAACAAGTGATCGTGTCCGATGTGCATAGACATCCAACTGCATTAGACGATGCTACTGAGGCATATGCTAGAGCCACCAACTTGAGTGTTAGATTCTTGAAAGCTGAGAACAAGCGCATGACTAACGAGCTACAAGAAGCCAAGTAGGGAGAAGAGCAAGTTACAACATCCACCCAAGCAGAATTGAGGAAAGTGATACTTAATGAAGTATCGTCTCTCGAGATAGCCATGCAAAAGCTGTACTTTAGGTTCGTTAGTGTGCACAAGTCAGTTGTCTATCTCAATGGGTGGTAGCACACTGTTCTAGGAGAACATGCATCTTGTCAGATCTACACACTATTGTCAATCACATGTAAATATGGACAATTAGGTACAAGGGAGCCCCATTGCACTTGCCAAGGATGATGAAGCCAAAGGAAGTGGAGTTGAAGGCACGCATCTGGAGTCAGATCTGGAACTATGAGGAAATCCCGCAGCTCATCACCAGCTTATAGTCTTCACATGCACAAGTATTCAAGAGCATGGATGTCATTATCCACAAGCATGCAATCCCATCCATTAGCATACTCACCCAGGAGAAAAAAGAACCAAGTTCGACTAGTGCTGGACTTGTAATTTGATCAGTTGATATGCATAGAAACTAGTGCATAATTACAGATGAGTGCACACACTATGCATTAGCACGTGGCTGGTCTGGTTGCACTCAAGACCATGATGCACATGTTATCTGATGAGTAGATAGAGGTGCCAAATCAGTGTACCCGGATGCAACGAAGGCAAGAGTTTTCTTTTAGAAGGATGTCACCACAGAGTATGTGGACACCATAACAGACTACCAAGCTTGGCATCAATTCGCCACCATCGATCATTGAGAGGATATCAAAGAGTTTGTATTCCCACAACTTTCTGAGTCTTAGTGATGTCTTGCATGGCTTACTCAAGCCCATATTTGTCTCACATGGGTACATGTGCATATTTTAATGTAAACATGTTGTAAAAGTGAAAGACCAAGTGTCAATAGTAGAATGTAACAATCATGTGTAAGTTGAAGAGTCATGAGGGTAGGTGAAGAGTCACAAAGGGGAAAGTCAAGGATCACCCCACCCTTTTCTATTTATAGAACCTCATAACTCATTGTACATGATTTTGGGAGCCAAGCTTCCTATAGGGATAACTTAGAGAAAGCTTGAAGTGTATTATAACGAGCCTTAGCTTCTCCATAGTGCAGAGCTAGTACATCTCTTTGAAGGAGTAGGCGCAGTGACTATAATGTTCCTCTGTTGGGGCTAGTGGTTTTCATGGTTGTATGTATGATTGGATATTTCACTCTTTTAATATAATGGATCCAACACGTTTCATGCATATGTTGTTATTGTAGTTCGACTATCCCGGTTACTTTAACGATGTATGTAGCTGTAATTTACGCATGTATGCATGGACTATTCTATATTTTTTTGTATGAATCTTATCAAAGCATTTTGTTGATATAATCCATTACTTTGGATCATCGGTTATTCTTCTTTCCATCTCCTGATGTCTTTCTACTCGTGTGTTCCCTTTCAAGCTACGTGTTATCACAGGTTTCTAAGGGGCACACTCTTCCCCCTTCCATGTGTTAGAGCCTTTCATGCACCTTCCTTGACTTGCTGCAAGGTCACACCCTTGCTTCAAATAGGGATATCTTACTTACCTTTACGCGCAATTGTAGTCAAGGCGATGCCATACTACACATTGTTGGGACTCCTACTCCAAACGGTCTGAGGTCTAGTTGGGACTTGTTACTGGGAGATCCCCTGACATGTTGGCGGGTCCAGCACCATCAACAAGATGGTAACAATTCTCTTACTGTATTCCTTAATTTTTTTAAACATTTATTCTAAAGCTTAATCCAAATTACAAATCTCAACCTAATATCATCTTTCAAGTTTTTAAAGTTATTCTATTTTTTTTGTATAGAAATATTTGTTATAATACAAACCATAAATTAACATAAATTAAATTGATCCAAATTGGATCATTATATTGTTTTTCATCCATCTCGATGCATTTGGAGTGGAAAAAGTGGAGGAATCAACTAATGGGACCGTTTTTAGCGGCAAGAACCAATTTGGAAAAATGAGGTCTAAAACCTTCTGGGAGCATTTTGAGGCATCAAATGACATTTTTTTGGGGCAAAAATTTGTCACACTAATGATGTACCATTTCGTGCTAGTCTACACAAAAGGATATTTCCAACGGTGCAATAAGTGCGTCAATCAGAGTCCATGTGCAAAAGTTATGTCACTCAAAAGTTGACCTTCTTATTTTCACACCTATAGTTCAAAAGGATGTTGCGTGAGGCCTCATTATTCATGGAAAATGGGTTGGCCATGTGATTATGAAATTAACAGACTCTAGAAGAGTCTATATTGTAGCTCTAGTTAAGAGTTTATAAAGTCAAAATTAACAACTAATAGGCTATTGAACTATGTTATAACCAGGCCACTAGGAGGAAGAGGCATTACATTCTTTCAAGAGCATTTTATTCTATAACTTAGAAAAGATAGCTTGGAGAGATAGGAGGTAGAGAAAACAAAGAGGATTTGTGCATTGTAGCAGCCCATGGGCTAGAAACATTACTTCTTTGTACTTGCAACCATATTTCGAGATAAAGAAAGAGAGTGAAGTGACCTGATCTCCCAGCTATGTTTTCTCCCGAAAGGGTTTCCCAGAGAGCATATCTTATGTCTTATGTGTATGCGTATGAGCTTAATTTGTCATTCTCTAATTTTCTACATATTTTCTATTTGTATGCATGCACTAATTATAGTTAAGTTTACAAATCTTAAAATTTAATAAAATTGTAATAGTGTAGAATCTGAGATTTTTAATATAATATTTTTAGATATGTTGTAACAAATTGTCTAGTGGAATATCCACTACAATTTACATATCATAAATAGTATAAAATTCAATTTCAAATATAGAAGCTATTTTTTCGTAAATATTATATTAAAAAAAAATGGAGCCTAATTCAAATTATAATTTCATAAAACTTAAATCATTGTGTGTGAACATCTTATTCAATATTCTCTATATATTTAAACATAGACTCATTACCTAAGATTCTTACTCTATTCTTTTTGTTTACATTAAGGAGATAAAGTTATGAAATGGATATTAATTCGACCTTAGAAAACTTTTGTAATAAGTTAATAAGTTTCAAGAATCAATAAATATAAGTAGTTTTTAAAATCAATTTTACAATTCTTTTCTCTTAAATATGTTTCCTTTCCCTAATTTTTGGGTAGTTAGTGTACAACTATCTAACATAAAACATTTTCTAAATGAAAGGTAGTATACTCCTTTATTGTTCGATGCAATCAAAACATTTTTGTTATTTTGAATAGATTTCCAATAACCTCGAAATTTTGGGTTCACTGGATATTCTTCTTGATACCCTTTAGAGTTATTGTAATATAATCCATATAGAAAAATTTTAACATAAACCAATTCTAAACATAAGTCTTATTTAGACTAATACATTTTATTGATTAACTTAGCTATTTATATTGACTAATTATAAATACCAAGTTTGCATGACATTAATATGGTTGTGTTTTTTTTTTAAGCAAGAAAGAAACTTCATATTAGAAAAAATGGTATACATAATTTACATAGTTGTGATAATGTCAAAGATAACCATTATGGGACCAACTTCCTTTCATGGGGAAACCAAAAGGTCCTAGATTGAAGCATGAGGTCCAAAAAAACTTAGTGGTAAACAAATCTTTAAGATAGAGTTTAGATTGAGCCAAAGAGTATGGAAATGAGAACTATAGACCAAAAATAAAAATACCCTATGATGATATGCTTGAAAACTCATATTATGTGTCATTGTGAAATACTAGAGAAACATATTTCTTGCCTATGGTAGTCACAGAAGTATATTGCATGGTTTTGGTCAAACCTGGAGCTATGACTTCCTCTAGATGGTCTTCAACGATGGGACACCCAAAGCAACTAGAATCCTTTTGAGTCAACGCCTTCACAACTTCCACATTTTCTAGACCCTACTTCAAAACATCATCTATCCGAGCGACGGGGGAGGGAGAAGCAGCTGTGTTAGTGGGGGATCCAATGCCATCTTGGGAGTTGGAGGAGGAAGCAGTGAGTAGAAGTGGAGGGCAGGGGATACCAAAGAGACGAGAAAGATGACACAAGGACTGGAAGAAGTGATTGATTTGGCCATTGGCTTTTGCAACCTTGAACTCAACAATACTTCTAGTCTGTTCTTATTTCCATAGGTGTATGGCTAGAAGATTCCAGTTCCCTTTTCCTATCTCCTAGATGCATGTACTCATTAGCTTCCAAAGAAGTATTCTTGTGTCGAATGCTCAAAGGAATGTCTAGATCATAGAGAGTCTAATTCTCCTCATAGTCTACTGCTCGCAAAGGTCGCACACGACCACGACCTCCACATCCTTTCTTGACGCACGCACGCTCACAAACCATGTTGACTAGCCAAGGAGGGCGGTGGGGGAAGGATGATTTGTAGAGGGTGTATTTGCTAATATCTTCATGGGCATGGATAGGGTTGCTAAGGTGGAGATAAGGTTGCATAATGAGGAAAATGAATAAGAGGGAGTTGGATAACTAGAAGGAGCTCTAAAGATGATGGAGTGGAGAGCGGTGTAAATGAGGTATGTTGCTAATGTACCTAGAAATAAAGTTAAAGATATGGTTGATTAAGTTATAGCTCATTGAGATCAATGTGTATGTGTGTCAGCAAGAAGGATTGGATGTTGCATGTTACCACTTTTGATGAGAATGCATGAGGGTGATTAATGATTTGAGGACAACGATGGACAATTGCCACCCGCATCTGGGGAATTAATATAATTGTGTTGAGTTAAAATAATTTTATTATCTAGAAATATACAAATGAAAAAATAAAATTTAGGAAAAAAACATCGTTATTAAAAAATGTATACTATCTATTTAAATCAAATTAGTTGTTATTACTCTTGATTCAAGTTAAATTAGAGAAAAATTTATTCAATTTTTTTTTAATGGCAAACCGATAATGTAATGGCTATATAAACTCAACAAATGATAAACTTTCAAGGTGAACAAATACATGAAATTATAGATGGTTATATAAAAGTGTATAGTAATAAATTTAAAAATCAATATATTTACATAATTATAAAGTGAAAAATTATATTTAATATAATTAATGAGTTAATAATTATTTAGGCTGAATAAATATCAAAATTTAAATTTTATAAAACTAAAAACATGAAAGTAATTGTGAAATTTAAATATATGTAAAAAGTAAAATTGTTAATATTTATGTAAGTTGAATAAACATTAAAATTAAAATTTTATAAAACCAAAAACATTCCAATAAGTGTGAATTTTAAATTACAAATGAGCTTTCAACTTATTCGAAATAATCACCTGATTTAAATTTTTTAAAACAATATTTAAACTATTAACATAATTATGTATTTTTACATTTTAGTTTGTATATTTATTTATCTTTCATGATTTTTAGAGCAATAATGTGGAAATGATAAACAAAAAATACTTAGTACTGATTTAAGTTAAAAAAAACAATATTTAAATTATTAACATAATTATGTATTTTTACGTTTTAGTTTGTATATTTATTTTACCTTTCATGATTTTCAGAACAATAATGTGGAAAGGATAAACAACAATACTTAGTTATATAACAAACAAGTAAATTAAAACTTTGTAAATTAAAAATTTGTCATTGTAAACTATTGCATTGCATGCACCATATAAAAGCTCAAATGGCCATCAACTAATTATGCGTTATAAGAAATTGGTCATCAAGCTCTGGCAATAAATTATATAAAGATCTTAAAACTAGCAATTGCACCTGTTGTTGCAAAGGAAACGCCATAAGGCGGTAGCATAGGTAAGAGTAGCAGAGAAGAATGGAAAGCTAACAAACATTGAATTCAACTTATTGAACAAACATACATACAAAGTGAAGCGTCTATAAGTTAATTTTTATCATGAAAGGAGTTATTTGTGGCCAAAAAAATAAACTTCACATTGCGTATAAAATGAAAAGAATCACAATATGTTGCTTGAAATATTATATTAATATTTATGATGTTTGGAGGTCATCCTCACTGATAAAATTGATTACAACCAATCAAAATCTCAATAAAAACTGCACTAACCTTGTTCATGTTTTTGTTGTACACAATATTAACACATTCATTTAGAATTTTAAATTCAAGAGCATATTGAATTTTGAAATCAAATGTTCTGTTAAAGTAACTCGAGGAGAACACAACGCTTGCATCCAAAGCAAGAGTTGAGGCCTCGATATCATATGTCACATATTTTTATGAATCTTTTCCACTTTGCCATGCATGACTCATGCCTCTACCAAATTGTCATCCTGAAATCAAAACAAAAGTGACACAACACGTCATATGGAGCCAAGTATGATTTTAAAAATATGAAGCAACATAGTTCTAAGACCACTTGATTCCAAGCAACATTATGAAAACTAATGTGAAAAGGAATGCCATTGATTGACTCTTCATTTCTTATGAATCAATTATAAAATGATGGCAGAGTTTTCTGGAGATAATGGCAAAGTTTTCTGAAGATAACTATGTAGTCATCTGAATTTATGGAACTTAAACATATCCAATTGGTAGAAATATTCCAGCTCCTTGATTTTGAGTAGATAATACAAAACAATTTTCTTATTGTCACACCAAATAATTCTAGACCCTAAACTTCGGCAAGTCCATTGCTTGAAAACTATAAAACTCGAGCATCAAGAAATTTGAAAACAATTTTAAAGCATTGGCAGCAAAAAAAAATTGTTTCATCGATGCATTTTGGTTCAATAAGAAGCATCAAAATACCAGCAATTTAGTCATTAACAAAATGTTTGTATGCTGTCAAGTAATAAATGCATCATTCTTTAAAATTTCCCTTACAAAAGATGTTCAGACTGCACGGGTGGAGAGTGAAGCATTACAAATTTTTAGCATTCTAGGGTAGATATGGTATCTGAATGTGATTGTGCAGGTACATGTGTTGTAATGAAGGTGGAATAATTAAGCATGAACAAAGTTGGAAAAATACTAGTTAATAATGATTAATGAAAAGAGGCAACAAACAGTCTAGTAAGTTTAATAGAACAAGAATTTTGAATTCCTTGTATAATAAGGATATTTTAGCCAATGTGAACCACAAGAGTAAACATATATTCTAATATTTTACTATACTTTGTTCAAATAACACCAGATAAAGAAGTAATGGAGAAGAGGAGGTAACACATTCATAAGTGAAACACCATAAATACCATCACTTTGTTTCAAAGTTATAATGAAACGAGGAGGAGGTAAATAATTGTTTCCAAACACACTCATAAGTCAAATACCATAAATACCATCACTTTGTTTCAAAGTTACAATGGAACAAGTTGATGATACATGAAAGGAAAATTATGAAAATTTCTTAAATTAAAAAAAAATACCATTTAAAAATATAATTAATAAGGTAAATTAATAGTGTTAATGGCATTGTGTAAGAGGCACCAATTTAGTGAGGACAATTAAAAATTGTGTGATCATTTAAAAAAAAAATTGATAGGAGTGCTTGAATTCTGAAGTGCTTGGAGTGTTTTAGTCCTATTATTTATAGTGAAAATGGAGTATTTGAGCCCTATTTTTTATGGTGAAAATGGATTTAGCACATTCAAAAACCCAGGGAACCCAAAATCTTGAAACATGAAAACGTTATTAGCATGGCTTGCTTTCACTTTACCCTGGCTTGCTTTCACTTTATCTAGGATCCTTTCTCTTGAGCCAATGACCTTCCCTTTCATCCAAGTGGATTTCTATGCAAAACCATAATTTTTAACCCTAAATTAAGCAAAACCATAATTTTTAACCCTAAATTTAAATCAAAGATTTCCCCAAAATATTTCCTAGTCTCCGCACTATCTGTACATAGCAATGCGTATTCCAAGTGAGGTAAGCTCCCTTTCACTATACCCAAAACAATATTTGAAAGGTGAGCGCCAATATTATGAAGCCTCACACATATTATAGGAGACAACACAACAAGAAGCTAAATATTAGGAACATGAATAACAACTCATGCAACTAAGTTTGTGTTGGCATTATGACACAGGTTTGGCGCTATGACACAGGTGTTGTCCTTGATGACAACTCAATCAAATGACAGATCATTTTTCAGGCTCTCAGAATAAAAGAAAAAAGAGATATATGTAATTTCCTCTTAACCAAGTTGCGTATATACGTGGGTTCGACGATCAAAAGGCTCGTATATGTATGCACGCACTTTCATGCAAGAAAAAGCACGTACATGTGGGAAGACTTATTTTTGGTCCATGGTATTTAGTGCTTGGTATTTGCACCTATGGTTTTGGACCATGATATCTCATCCGAAGTGTTGATCCCAGGTATTGGGTCCATGGTATTGATTCTCTATGGTTTTGGACCATGGTATTCAGTAAGGCCTAAGACTATAAAGGGGGAAGGAGATCATTTGGCAAAGGCATTCACTTAAGTATTGAATATCTTATGAAAAGCAAGATCTAGAATTGGGTTATGGTGCATAGCTGGATCTGAACCAAGGAGGAACCTGAGCATTAGAAGAAGGATAAGTTCTATTGATGGGTCAAGATCTTAAGGTTTGAATAGTAATATCTATATGTGATTTTGATTTGTTATATTTGGCGCATGACTTGATCTATAAATATGATCATTTGGGTATAACTAATGTCTGAATAAGTGAAAAGGGTAAACTATCTTTAATAGATCTGTACGCAGGTTTGGCACAGAAGCGGCGCGTACACACGCTGGTTCAGTAAGTCAAAATAGTGTATACACAGGTTGGCATTAATACATCAGCGTATGCACACAGGTTTTGCATATTGAAGTAGCGTACGTCTCATGAAATATGTTTTAACTACTTTTGCTTATTGTTGCAGTATTCTGGGTTCAGGATTAGTGTCTGGTTACTGTTATTGTTTTCTGGGTACAACATTTAGAAAAGTAATTATTTGATTCAGTTTTGGTTGGTGCAAGGAGATTGTTTGATGCAGATAGATTTGATGTTTGATTGACGTTATTGATGGATCCAGTCTGAAAATTTATGAAACTTGGTCCTTGGAAGAAAGGAGAAGGTTGTAGCCTTCTATAGGTCAGCACCTACGTACTAGTACCTCAGCTAGTACAAAAGCTAAGGGGGTAGTAGCTCCCTTCCAGGAGAAGCTGGAGGATGAGAGAAGGTTGTAGCCTTCTATAGGTAGCAGCTTACGTACTGGTATAAGACTGCACCAGTACAGAAACATTGTAAAAAGAAGTTTCTAATTAAAAGAAGATAGAGATCAATTGCAGTAGGTGGTTTTCACCCACTTTGGGTTTCCACCTTATATCTTGTGTTCTTATGTGTGACTGCCTATTCTGTTTTACTGTTCCTGGTTACTGTTTATATGGTTTGATGCACAGTTCAATGATCAACATCTGAAGAATAATTTAAATTACAAGTTTGCTGGTTATACGCTAGTTTCCTTAACTGCAGTTGCGTACATATGCGGATTTTACTAATTGAAGCAGCGTATACAAATCTGAGTATAAAATGAAAAAATATTGATTTGATAATACTGATTACCCCCACCACCCCCCCCTCCCTCAGTATTATTTCCAACAATTTGGAAGAGTTAGGATGACTAAATTGCATAGTTAAATAAATGAAGCAAAATCATGAAGAATATTATAGATTATAGGGACATTTTCTAAACATATCTAAACATTGAAACATATGGTATCTAGTTTTTATATATGTGGCATGTGTGGAAACAACCAACAGATTGCTTCATTCCTTTTCATTATTGTTGAGAGGAGATGGAGTGAAAAATCTATGGTAAAAACAGATTTTTTCCGAGGGAAACACTAATAATGATTAAATTAGTGTTTGAATTCTGAAGTGCTTGGAGTGTTTGAGTCTTATTTTTTACGGTGAAAATAGATTCAGCACATTCAAAAACCCGAGAAACCAAAAATCTTGAAACTTGGCTTCCAAAAATGTCCACCAACTTTTTCAAAATCCTACAAAAAAAGTTATTAGCCTCACTTGCTTTTAGTTTACCCAGGATCGTTTCTCTTGAACCGATGACCTTCCCCTTCATCCAAGTGGATTTCGGTGTGAAACCATAATTTTTAACACTAAATTTCAATCAAAGGTTTCCCCAAAATATTTCCTAGTCTTCGCACTATATGTACGTAGCAGTGTGAATTCCAAGTGAGACGGACTCCCTTTCACTATACCCAAAACAATATTTGAAAGGAAAGGAACAATATTATGAAGCCTCACACATATTACAGGAGACAACACAACCATAAGCTAAATATTAGGAACATGAATAACAACTCATGCAACTAAGTTTGGAAGAGTTACAATGACTAAATTGCATAGTTAAATAAATGAAGCAGAAGCATGAAGAAGAATATAGATTATAGGGACATTTTTCTAAACATATCTAAATTCCAAGTGAGACAAGCTCCCTTTCACTATACCCAAAACAATATTTGAAAGGTGAGGAACAATATTATGAAGCCTCACATATATTACAAGAGACAACACAACCAGAAGCTAAATATTAGGAACATGAATAACAAATCATGCAACTAAGTTTGGAAGAGTCACAATGACAAAATTGCACAGTTAAATAAATGATGCAGAACCATGAAGAAGAATATATATTATAGGGAAATTTTTTAAACATATCTAAACATTGAAACATACGGTTTGTAGTTTTTATATATGTGGCATGTGTGGAAACACCCAACAAGTTTTGCTTCATTCCTTTTCACTATTGTTGAGAGTGAGGTGGAGTGAAAACTCTATGGTAAAAATAGATTTTTTAGGAAGGAAATACTAATAAGAGTTAAATTAGGAAATTGTTTTGTCTCTAAAGGAAAACCCATTGATGACATTTAAGGAGTCAAATCATTGTTAAGTTGATGCAATGTTGATGTGGTGCTTGTACTCGTAAGTTTGATCTCATAAGGACACAAAGTTAAGTGTTTGATAGAAGAAAATCATAAATGTCATAATTAGTAAAGATTGTGTAGAAGACATTGGATATGAAATTGTAAAAATAATTAATGGGAATCATGTAAGTTGAAATTTTAGCTAATAGATTTTCTAATATTTATATCGAAACAAATAATATTCTATAGATGAAATGTTATTTTATAATAAAAAATTAAACACAAACTTTATCTTTATCATAATACAAGTATGCATTAACACTTATGTCAATGTACCTTTGACATATTACATTTTAAGTATGTAAATTTTGAATGAAAGGAACATTTGCAATAAACCTTAGCCTTAATAAGAATAATGCCATTAAAGTGGTAGCAAATCATATGATGGGATAAGAATAATGTCATTAAAGTGGTAACAAATCATATAATGGGAAAGTAAAGTAGGTTAAAGTTGATGTATTTCTCCTGGCACCTCAACTAAGAGCCAAAATAATTTTTTACATTGTCATTAACTATTTTAAAGAGCTTAAATCTTAATCAAACCAATTTATTGAGCCGAGAGACTCATTTTATAGCCAGATATGATGTGTATTGTCATTAAATTTGAAATTTTGCTCATGTCTCTCTAAATAAAATTTAAAAAAATAATAAATAAATAAATTTAAATAGTTATACAAAATAGTAAAATAATATAGGTTCATGTTAAATCCATATTTAAACTGGATCTATGTTAATTTAAAAAGAAATAGATCTATGTTAATTTAAAAAGAAATGCACTAATGAGGTTTCCCTAATCATTGATAAGAGTGTTAAGAATGAATCCATTCTAGATTCAATATCGATTATCTCTTAGTGCATATGATTCAACTTTGTGTCTTGTGATTCTTAGACTTTGGCTTGTATTATTTTGGGTGTATGATTTAGTAGTCATGTGTTTTTTAGTAATTTAGAAAATCCAAGTTAGGTTTTTTTAATTTTAATAAGTTTTTGCCCATTTGTTTATGATGCCTATCTTTTTTTCAATGAAAAAAAGAAGTTAAGATAAAGGAAGGAGAGAAATATGAATTAATTTTTATTTTTGAATTTTAAAATTTTTTAATAAGTATGTGTTTTATGATGGTTGTATTTATATAATATATAGTTTCTTATATTTTATATATATAAAGTTAATGTAAGAAAAAATAATGTAATTTTTTATTGTTTTTAAATTTTATTATTTTGAATATTATAAGAGATACATAGTATGTGCATTGAGTCATTTTTTCTATATATAGATATATATGAAGTTGATATTAGGTGTTAATTTTTTTTGAAAAGTATAAGGTTGAAATATGTACTCATTTTTTTTACTTCTAACTACTTTACATGAAATTTTATTAGGTCATATGGAGAGCTTAAATATGCATAGCATATTGTTTTTTCTTTTTTTATCATAGCTCACATTTTTTCCTTTTTATTATAGAACAATTTAGAGATTACATAACATGTGTATTGAGTCATTTTTAAAAAGCTATAGGTTAAAATTAATTCATATTAAAATATTTTATTCATAATTCATTACATTAGGATATTTATTCTATATAATATTAAAATACTTCTTTTAACATTTTTTCCTATATATAGATACATGTGAAGTTAATATCATGTGTTAAAATATTTTTTGAAACGTATAAGGTTTAAAATCTACTCATTTCTTTTTAACTCTTACTTTACATGAAATTTTATTAGGTCATATGGTAGTTTATTTTATCCATATACATATTATATATATATATTTTATTATAGCCCACATTTTTTCCTTTTTATTATAGAACAATTTAGATATTACATAATATGTGTATTAAGTCATTTCATGAGCGCACATTAAACTCGTTATAAGTTTTTTTTTTTTCTCGGCAACAACTAAATTCTATTAACTGAAATTCAAAATATTTTTACATGGAATTGAGGCTGCAGGGGACAGAGCCCGAGAGCCATCAACATTGCAGCACTGCCCCATAACTGTGAGAAACTGGGGAAAACATTGACATATAGCCAACCAAATTGGCATTACATTTAGACATAGTATGATAGAAAGAGAGCGAAACAGAAAAATAGAGTTGATAACAAATATCCTGGAGGAGGTCGGACACTTCGTCAGAGGGAAGCCAAAACCTGAGATTGACACTGCCGAGCCAAACCGAGAGCAAAAAGTCTGGAGATATCCATCTGAGCACCAACCAAGGAACAAAAAGAGGCATACCGTGACCCATGTCAACCATCTTTCGCTGCCTCCCCATGAGTCTCCTTAACGTCCTGACACGCACCACCTATACTGAGATGCTCCTTGCCATCCGTCGCCTTATCGAGGGTGGTGGTTCCTGTGTTTCTATTCGCCTCAATTGGACTACTGTCATCCAGAGGAGGGATATCAGGGGGGCGAATATCCTTCTGAGCAGGCTCAACCTCCTGCTTAATTTCCTGAATTTCCTCGTCTAAGGAGCGCTCACTGCTGTGAGAGAGGTTGGGCACAATACAGGACAGAGAGTTGACTAGGTTTTCTTCTTCCGACATAAGAATGGTTATTTGAGCAGAAATCAAAGGCCGATTCAGATTACTCTGAAACTTAAAATGCATCATTTGAAAGGCGCTATTGGGAACAGGTTTGCGAGGAGGACTTGGGGGGGTGGTAGATCCTCAGGAGAGGAGGAGAGGTTGATGGGTGAAAGGGCTGGGTTTGCTCGATGGCTAACAGAAGGCCGCTTTCCACTGCCAAGACGATCCCCAGAGCGATTCCTCTTCCCATGGTGCTTCATTTTACTAAACAAAGGAACAAACACAGTGAAATCAAAGAAACGAGGACTAGAACTAGGGGATTGACCCAATTGACCCAGAGGCCAGTTAGTGCAGACAGTTAGAACACGAGACGGAGAGACAGCACAGACAATATAAAAATCACAGGTCTCAGACAACTTACCCCGAGTCACCAAGCTTATCCCCCTGTGGAGAGTGCAGGTGAACTCGAAATGCTGCCAAAACAAACCCAAGCGAGCCTGAATCTTGCCTTTGAAGACAGGCTCTTGCTTATCCTCACACCATAAATGTAAACAGAACCTAGAACCAGAGATCTGAACGTTGGAGGTGGAGTGAACATAGGAAATCGCCATGTATATAACCATTAACAAGCAGCTTTGAAGCCCGTCCCTCATTAATGCCGCCGGCCTGCACTGTCCTGCAACCATAAAAACATTCCTTCTACGAGCGATAGGGATCTGGGACGCCACGCTGCTTTGTAGGTGGCAGTACCTGGGCTCATTAATCTGCATGGTGTACCATAAATGTCCGAGCGTCACCCGCATCCGGAAAACTGGTTATAAGTTAATATTAATTCATATTAAAATATTTTATCCATAATTCATTACATTAGATATTTTATTTTATATAATATTAAAATATCTTCTTAACATCTTTTTTTATATATGAGAATATATTGAAGTGATATAGGTTTGAAATATTTTTGAAAAGCATAAGTTTTAAACATCCTACTCTTTTTTACTTCTAACTCTTTCATGAAATTATTAGGTCTTTACATATTATTCATAATTCATTAATAAATATTTTATTATTAATATTAAATCTCTTTTAACAGTTTTTTCTATATAAAGTAATAATGAAGTTGATATCATGTGTTGAAATATTTTTGAAAAAGTATAAAGTTTAAACATGTACTCATTTTTTTTTTTTTACTTCTAACTGCATTACATGAAATTTTATTTATTTTAAGAGAGACAGACATACTTACACATTGACATACTTACATTGGGGTTTTTGAGGGAGTTGAATCCATATATGCAATTAAAAAACCAATCTAGACAAAACAAATTAAGATTTCATCATATTATTTTTTCTCACCAGATTCCAGCGAGCCAGAAAGCTAAAAATCTTCTGGAATTTCTTTAAATCACAAGGCCTGAAGGTTTTTGAGGGAATTGAATCCATATATGCAATTAAGAAAGCAATTTTGACAACACAAATCAAGATTTCACCACATATTTTCTCACCAGATTCCAGCCAGAAATCTTTTAAAAATTATAGAAAATCTCACATCCGATTTATAATAAATTTATTAAAAATAAAAGAAAAATATTTAAACTAAATATTATTTAATTATTTATAACATTTATTAAATATTATTTGAAATTCGTTATATTACCAACTTAATAATTAAATAAAAACGTAATAATAAAATAAAAACATATTGAATGAATGAATAAATAATTTAATATAAAACTGAAATGAAACGTCGTCATTGTAACATTTGTGTAACTCTGATAATGAAAGATTTTCTAAAAATTACCACTAAAATGCTTGAGTTTATCTCCAGTTATTTTTTAGAACTAAAATAACATTTACAAATTTCAAAGCTAACCGTGAGAGTTAAGTTTATGAATGAAAGACATTACCATTCCTTGGGCAGATAAAACATGCCAGAAAATGGATAGAGTGAACATCCTTGTTTCAGAAAATGGATTGAGGAGGCCTTTCTCAAAAAAGAAACACCTTAAGGTGTAAATATAGAAAAACATTGATTTAATTTTCAACAATTTTAAAGATATTTGAAAATATTGGTTCAATTCTCATATACTTTTGAAATATACATTTATATCACACTATTTTCTTTATCTATTATTTAAAACTATATCCTTTCTGATACTTCCTATTATACTTAAAATTGTTTTTTTTTTTAATATTTAAAACCCATTAACTACATTATAAAACTTTGTTTATAAATATATTAAAAACATGTGAATAGAATAAATGTGTCTTGTTAAATGGAAATAATGAGTATAAGAATACATCGTAATAACCTCTAACTTATCAAGTTTTAAAACAACACAATATAACAACACCTACCTTATCAAGTTTTCAGCTATTTAAATGGACTCTCTTCTAAAGATTTTAGTAAAATGGTCCCAAACAGTAAAAGAAAAAATTAATGTTCCCACCATTTCTTCCTGCAAAATTATTGAGTTGATAGATAACTCTATACATACAATCAAGATGTTCAGGAATTCAACATAAAAGGTAAAACAGGAACATCACTAACTTTGAACATGTTATTCTATGTGCATAGTTCATCAAAATTGGGAAAATGGTGAAGTCCTGTGAGAAAAGGAAGGAACCATCTAAACCAAGATAAGTGAACACTAGGCTTTCTCAACGAATTCTTATTGGAAAATCCGTGAAGTAGCTTAACTTCTATGTTGTAGACAAATGTAGAACGACAAATGTAGAACCTCCTTAAGAAGTAACCTCTAATATGAGCATATGGATACAATTTTGTAATAGGGTAATCGCCAGCTTTGTGAAATTTATAGTGATGGAGCTTTCATGGGATTTTTTTATGGGAATTTTTCTTCTCAAAAATATAAATATTTGACATCGATTACAAAAGCATGAAACTTTATTTGGTTAAAAGGGGTAGGAGGCATCGTGGTTGAAATAGAGTGGGAGCAGGGTTGGAATTTCAAAAAAACTAGCTTGTTAAATTTGACGTTTTACAGAGTTTCTAATTTTTTTTCATAGTTTTAAGGTAAATTTTCGATAATTTTATAATTTTTTAACTTATATTTGAAGGGTTAATCAACTCATACCCACAATTTTACCGGTCAAATTCCAACCCTGAGCGGGAGTGACCCTGACCTACTAAGATCCAGTTGAAACTTGAAAGAGCGGCCAGATCCATTTGTCAGACCTGAGGAGAGAGGATGTCGGAGAAAGGAAAAATCGTCACCATTTAGCTTACACATATGGATGACCATGTGTTATGGATGTATATGATTTACATTGAAGGACTCTGCAGCTGCGTGGATAGCGTTGTTACCTTCTCCTCCTCCTCCCACCACCGCCAAAGTTTCCGGTTGGGAAAGTTTCCTGACCACAAACAGTGCAGTATTCATTGCCAACGTCCGTCTCTTTAAACAGAGACGGAGAGGTGGGCCCGAGCGGGCCAAGGACGCGGTTTGCAAGAAACTGCAATAGGGATAAGGGTTGCCAAAGTTATCTGGAGCACATAGTGTTGGATTTAGAGACGTCTAATTACAATAATTAGGTTGGACATGTGTGCATTATGATTATGATATCAAACACTGTCAATAAGATTACGTTTATGTAATGATTAAATATGCCAAATAATGTGATTAATTAAGTTATGGCATTAAACGTATTTAAATAAGGATTTGGATACAAATACATATAGAATAGTGTTAATCAATTATAATTGTTAATGGACCGATTATAATTGATTGAAATAATAGCAGTAATAAATTTCTTGACAGCCGAAATCGGCTGCCCTGGGATTGGGGCTGAAATTTAGCTGTCAATTGACAGCCAAATTTCGGCTGCCCTAGGATTGGGGCTGAAATTTAGCTGTCAATTGACAGCCAAATTTCGACTGCCATAGGATTGGGACTGCTATAAAAGGGCTGAGTCTCCAAGGCTTGCAATCACTCAAAAAAATTAGTCTGCTCCATTGAAGACTTGATACTCTATCAAGGATTGCCAGAGAAAAGGATTGCAAGCTCTTGGAAGGATTCAAGAGCCAACAACTCAAGTCAAGACCAGGAGCTTTAGAAGATGGAAAGTAAGTTCTGCTGTGCATTGTTTTCAATAAGTTCCACTGTGCATTATTTTCAATTTCTTACAAAGGAGTAGATCTTGGTTAGGGTTTAAAGTAATTAGGAAAACCCATAAATTAAATCTAACAAGAGCATTTTCTCCTCAGCTTCATTCAAGTCTTTTTAGACCTTTTTTAAAATGCAATTGAGCCCTGTGCGTCATTAGTTCAGTACTCACCACGCTTGGTCTCTTTGCCGAATTTGTCATCAATTCGATTCTTGAAAGATGTTCTTGCAGTGTCGAGTGCCGGTTTTTAGCTAAGGTTCTCTCGGTGAATTTTGGTGAATCTTTTCTTCATTGAGTCAACGGTTGAGTCTCCGCAAAAATTCTGGCGGTGGAAAATAAGCCCTTCGTGGCATCTCGCCAATAAGGGTCGAGACATGCACATTCATGGTAGAATTCAGAGTAAACTAAAGGAAAAATTAAATTAGTGTTCAATTTCTTTCCAACTCGAGCTATTGACAGAAATTTCGGATTTTTTTGGCATGAATTTCGCTTGGCAGGGTCCGCTCATGTAATCAAATAGAGGGTGGAGAATCGTAGCAGACTGGTATTGATCTCTCTTCATTTCCATCCAATACCAATGCCCACCAAGAAAGAGACCTAATTTGTATTAGATAGCCACATACCTGCACCTCTGTTTGTCGAAGGATTTAACCAGGGCAAAAAAATACATTACATATTTTGAAAAAAAAATTGAATCATATAAATCCTTCAACATTAGGGAGGTTGTTCAAAAGCGGCTTAGCACTATTGACATGGATGGAAAAACATAATAAATATAGGAAATCATTTTATCATATTCTTTCAAAATCACATCGATTGAATATCAATCTAGGTTGAGTGAGGAAACTAAGGTGAACAAGAGAAGCTCCCATTTAGGTCTCTTGCTTAGGAGTCAAAGTTGCATATATTTTGGTTGTTTTTAGAGTGATGGGGTTATATCACGGAATTTATTTTATGGTACACAATTGCTAGCATTTTGATTCCTTTAGAAGGGCAACTAGGTTTGAATTTGGGTGAGCTAACTTAGAAGGTTGTTTGCTAGGTTTTCTTTTTTACATACTTGCAATGGGGGATTTTCGACACCTAGCAACTCGAGTTTCATGCCATTAGGATATTGTCAATGAGGATAGATTCAATTGGGAATGCTAGTTCATTTTGAGCTAACCTTTAGCAACAAAAAAACTAAGGGCTCTCACCTCAATAAAGCATTAATTGTCCTTCTTGATACCTAATTATCATTTTTTTTAGCTTATCATGCTTTAAACAAGGTGGGAATAAGGTTAAAAGAAATAAAGTAATTGTAGTTATGATCTATCATTTAGTTGGTATAGGATTTTTTTTAATATATATAAAACAAATATGTCGTTCATTGTAATCACAAGGAATTGCAAAATGTGGAAAGAGAAAAAAAAATTCTCCAATTTATATGAACAAATAATTCAAGCAAGGAGGAGAAGATGAGGGGAAAATGCTACAAGAAAGAAGCTTATTATTGAACTTGGATTTGATACCAAGTTTAGGGACCATCCCTATGATACCATTTTGTTTTAACACCCACAAATATTGTAATTAAATCTTGGAATGCAATCATAAGAAAATAAGTAATTTCAGTTTGAACTATGCATTTACTAGCAATATCCATTACTAAGATCACGTAGTACTTTAAACACCATCAAATTTGGAAGCATATATATATTAAGGAATTTACATCAATAGTCCCTAATTTACAATGCAATCCTCATATCATTCACTTTTACATTTGGTATCTATAGATACAACAAAATCATAAAATAGAACATCTTGAATACAATAGGTATCGTTCACCCAAGAGTGGAGAGTCAATCTTGGCCTTGCCGCTACTTGCACTCCCTTGTTGTTGTCTGCATTCATGTGTGGAGAAAGAGGCGTCGTGACCGAACATTGATGACTCACCGGTTGACTTCCAAGCCTACTTCTTGGGTACTTTTCTTCCCCACAGACCCCCGAGCTGCAATGGGGCTATATAATAGATGAAGAATGCTAGTTAATGGAGGTGAGTGCTTTTGGCTCAAGAGTCCCCTCTCTGATGACCTGCACCTCACCAAAATCACTATAGATTTATAGTAACTCACAATAGCATTATCTCATCCATCCAACCGTAGGGAAAAAATCTCCCTTGCCCATAGCTTGCTCCTTATTTTATAGGAGGATTGACACTTGGCACTTAATGAAAAAATGACTATTTTTATTAATTTAAAATTTGGATTATTCACCCACCCATGTGTCCTCCTCTCACAAAGGCTCTCTTAATTTATTTACTTAAATTTTTATTTAAAAATAATATTTTTCCTCACACCAACATGAGTCACTATTTCTTCTCCTATTTGTCTCTTGATTCCCCCTTTATGTTCCTTGATTTGTGTTCATCACTCAAGTCAACTAGTAGGTCTCAGATTGATCCCCCAATTACCCCCTAGTTTAACTCAATTTTACTCTTAGATGGAGATCCTTGTGTTGGCTCTTGCCATATGGAGGTTCTCTCATGAAATTAAATTTCTCTAATTAAATTTATTATTCTTTATTTTCATTCTCCACCTTATTTTCTTAATTATTTTAGGATTAATCTTTCTAATTAACACTATATCTCTTCCCCCACTTAAAACACTTATGCACATTATCTACCTAAGGCTTTCCAAACATGGGAAGAGTAGAGCTCTCAAGTGGTCCAATATTTTTATTTCTTCCTATTCTCCCTTTACCCCAAGTTTTATTCTTGATTTAGATAACTTGGTTCTAAAACCTCACTTACCACATTATGTAAATTAGTATGATTATCATATCTTAATTATATTTTAGTAGTTTCCTCTTGGTGCCAAGGGTGCTAATTTGGTCTTGCGCTTCAAGAAATTCCCTTCGAAGTTCCAAGGGTGCCACACCAATCAGTTTCTTCTTGATGCAAGGGTGTCAAGTCAATCTTCCCCTTCAAGAACTTCCCTTGAAGTTCCAAGGGTGCCACGTCACTTTCCCTTTAAGCATCCAGTGACTACAAGGGGAAAAAATAGGTGTGACGACAGAGACCGCTATCCTCTCCTATGTTGCCTATTATAATGAGACTAATTGTGTTGGGGATAAGGAATCTTCCTTGATGTGTTCCCCCCAGTAAAATCCTCATGAGTGGCCAATCTGGGGTCTACCCCCACGACATCGTGATCTTCAAGGCAAAGGTATCCCGAAACCTTCTAGCTTAAGTTATGGTAGGAGTGCTAGCAGGTAGAATCATGGATGTTGTCCCACCCCTCCCATGAAGTTTCATCTATCTGTACAACTCCATCAACCATGTGTGAGTCATTCGGTCAAGTAACTAACCTGTGCCTGCAACCACTATCATGTCATTAGAATTCACAACAGAATTGTAAATTGAACTTTAAAAATATCTTGAGACAATAATATGCCATTCAAACCAAACTAGAGGTTTCTGACTCATCACATGCAAGTGCATCTTGGTGGTCTCTTTCCACACTCAATAATCATCAGTAGCTATTTAATTAATTCTCACCTAGGGCCCTACTAATGTTATCTAATTAATTCTCCTTTATCTTTCATTTTCATCATTTTACTTAAATACTTAGCATTACCATTAATTGTTTTGGGATGTTTGAGAGTGGTTCTAACATCATTAGATTACATATGGAGAAAGTAAAATTTTAGATCCCACTCAAAATCCAGCAAACTAACGCTTTTTAAGATTTTGGGATTGGGGGGATTGCAATGTTTCCGTTGGATTCTATCATGTACAAGGGTATGGAACTAGCGTTTAATCAAGACCATCAAGCCCTATATGTACCTTGATGTTAGTGGCATTCATTGTTGAACTCCTCTGTTATGACCTTAGTAAAAATGTACCCATCACTCAAATAAAATCTCAATTTGACATGTTAAGTTTTTTCTATCTTATTTTAATGCCTAGAGGGTGATGATATTGATGATGAGAATCCCAATATAGGCAATGATTTTGATTATATGTAGGTATTTATTGTAGCATGAATTATTTTTTTACACTAGAGGTCATCCAAAGCCTCTTTGTTGATGTATTTTTGGTTCAGAGATGTACTGCACTAAGTGCTATTTTAGTTATATGCACTCTTGCTATATAAATGAGAACTTTTGCATATTTGGGTATAAATAATTTGGCTTCATATAGATGCACATGAATAAATATGCTTTTCTTTAATATTTGAATATTTTATGTTTTTTTTGGTTGAACAGTTTTTTGGTCCAGTTTTCTTTCTGGTTTCAGTCCCGTTCTTACGAGTTCCCGATTTGGGGGGTCAACTAGTTCAAGTCTGACAACATTGCTCATGATCATCACTTCGGATCAAACACCTACAATATTCTTGGGGGGTCAACTAGTTCAAGTCTGACAACATTGCTCATGATCATCACTTCGGATCAAACACCTACAATATTCTTGACTGGTACCTGAGAGAGACAACAAGGAAAACAACTTTTCAAGTCCAAAAACAAAAACTCTTAATCTCTATGTCCCATGCTCCTAAAATTTTGGGTATAATTTTGCTTGGTCTATCCTAAAATTTTGGATATACATTTGCTTTCCCTGGATCCAGAAAGATTTTAAACTCTATTTTCGTGCATTTTAAGTTAATCCCTAAAAGAAAAAACAGGTAGTGTGCACTGAATAAGCTAATGACTATACCAGTAGGGCCACACTCAATAAGTTAATGACCATACTTGTAAGGCCGCACATTTTCTTCAGGTTAAGCAAAGGTAAACTAATTGGTTTCGACCGTACCAGGCACAGGAGGAGAGAGATAATTTTACAAAAAATCATAAACATGCCAACGTCCCAAACTACGATGAGGACGTGAATATATCATAGGCATAGAGTCATGTTTAAGCGGTGGACTTCACTGGGTCAAAATCAAAAACTTGAACTTACACAAACTTATGATTTAACCTTGCCACCATTGTAATGCGAAACTGCATCGACATTTGACTGAATTAATTTTATTTTTGGCGGGGCGGGGGAAGAAGTGGAATGTGGCCTTGATACTTCTTTCTTGATTCAAACTATATATCATACCCTGGATTGCATTTCGAAGGCCTGCATTTAAGGTTTTTTTTAATATGAAATCCATCCCGATGCGAAGCCAATACCTTATCAACAATACATAAAAATGGTCTCTAAAAAGATCCGCCAACCAATCTAGCGGCAGCGCTAAAACAAAGGCCCGGATGAGGGCGAATTTCACAGAGAAATTGTGAATGGAAGTCCGCTAAATCGGTGATAATTTCAGCGTATATCGTAAAAATGCAGAGTTAAGTTGACTACCTGGGTTTTTTCAGTTCGTTCTGCTTCTTCATTTTGTGTCGGCTCCTGTGATCAGATTAGGGAGAGCGTAGAGCAAATCCTTCTTACCCAGAATGCGAAGAGTCGAAACTGCAATTCGATACTACCAACTTCTCGAGTCCAATCGATGCGCTGGATAGAACGTGAAAAGAGGTTATAAAGGAAAATAAGATTCGGAAATAAAGATTAAGAAATGAGGTTCAGGGTGATTTTTTTCTTTTAAGTAAATGGGGTAGCTCAATCCAATTGTGTCTGATTGTGTTATGAAATATGTAAAGTGTGTTTCAAAACTTAAATCCATAAAAAATTGTGTGAAATTTCAAAAATTACTTAAAGTAAATTATATAATTTTATTAAATTTATAAGTAAATAGAATTTGAATTTTTACTTATAAAATTAAATTGTGATTAAGAGTAGTGTTTGATTTTATATATGAGGTTAAAGTTAAATAAAAGTATATTATTTTAATTAGATACGGTTTTAATAATTATTTAAAAGGATATTGATAGACTAATTTAAAAGTTTAAGTAAGTTTGTTTTTTTTTTTAAAAGGGAAGTAGGCTAATTGGTGAAGGTCTAAAAGTATATGGTAAGAATGAGAGTCTATACTTTTTTTTGTATTCAAGCTTTTGTGATCCATAATGAATTAAACAAAGTCTTTCAGTAGAAATCACATAAGAGAATTTTTTGGCCGACGCGTTTCGAACCAACAAAATTAATCACAAATAATGTATTTTATGTGGTAAAGTTTTTTTAAAATAATTGTGAGTAATTGACCTATATTTGTGGATAAGAGTGAGTGACAGTGAACATTTGAGTTATGATGGGATTTTTCATTTTTCAAAAAGAGTAATAATTGGAAAAAAAAAAATGAATATAAACAATTGTAATCAAGGGTAGTATGGTTTTACGTGTGGAACTTGTTAGCACTTCATAGTTTTCCTAGGTTGAGGAGGAAAATGCAGAGGTAACCACAAACCTAATTTGGACCAGAATCTAGCCCTTCTACTTGTTTACAAAATATTTATAGAGTCTATCTCAAAAATATTCGAACTTGAAACAAAATTTATTACAAAAATAATATCTACTAAAATGATGTAGATATTTCAAAAATATAACTAAATAGTAGCAAATTTTGAGCTAATTTAGATGTTTTCTACACACTTCGAGGATTGTTGTTGTTGATTGTAGCTATAATTTTGCACTTCTGTTGACTGCTCCTGATATTTAGGATTTTGTTTCCCTTTTTCTATCACTGGCCACTAGAATTCTGCTTGATTTACTCGATGAGCTCCAGTCGTTTATCCCGTCTGTTTTCACTCGAAATAGGGAAGTTTACCATGTTTCTAAATCTTTCATCCACCTTTGTATATGTTTCAAAAGTTGGTTTATTAAGAAACAGGTGATGAATTTCATGCTGGATAAACAAGTCATATTGTAAACCTTTAATGAAAGCTTGTCCACTTAGTATCCCTTTTACTTTGGCAAATTTAGATCTATTCATAGCTATGTTGCACAACTTGTCCTAGCAAGTTTCTAATGGAACCAATTTGCCATTAGAAGCCCTCAAAGGTGGAAGCCCTTTCTCCTGCAATAGTTTGAATTTCCTGTTGAATCTTCTCACCTATAGCTCTAACTCTTTACACTTGTTTTCTAGCTATACCATAAGATTTTTGTTTGATAGAACTCTTTTTACCTCCATGATTGTGTTTGTTCTATCCTGAATTTGTAGTTCTTTGAGCTCATCCTTGGTTTTTGAGTTCAAAACCTTGATGATTATGTGTGCTTCTGTTGGCCTATGTTCGATCTCAACTTTTGTTTGTCCAATTATTGCTTGACATTTTGTAACAACTCTTCCTGCGCAAATATAATTTGAGGGATGACCATACCTCTGTGATAATAGCATTAATATTATACCATATGTTTTGCTTAGCTTCTACCAATATTTGTACTATTAATGATTGGTCTTCATACTTTTGAAGTTGTTGAGTAAGCTTCAATTTTTTCTGCACTTCTCCTAAATATGCATTGTCAGCATTAATTATATTATCTTCCATTCTTTTCAATGTTGCTAACAATCTTTCATTTTCTTGGTTGGTCAATGATAAATCTCCTAGAGTTTTCACTAATTTTTCAAAGGAGTCTGCAATGGTTGACTTTGTTCCTTTTATTAAAGTTGTTTCTGTTGTTTGTTGTATTGATGTACCTATGGCTGCTAACTATTCATTTTCTTTCAAAAGTATCTCCATATTTGTCTCCATCTTGTGAATTTGAACATTTTGCTCAACTATCAACTTGAAGAAATTTTCTTTCTCTAATTCCAGCTGGGTAATTTCTTTGGTCTATGGGTGCTCTATAGTTGGAAGCTTAAGCTGCTTTCTCAGAGCTTGAATATCAACATTTTTGTTTTTTATCATTTCCTCAGCTGCTTTAATGTCACTAGGATCATATCCTAGCTTAATCACCAAATCTTCAAGAGCTTTAGTTCTGGTGTCTTTGGCCAAGGATGGCATTCTTTCCATCTTCAGTTGTGAATGAATTTGTTCAGAGAGGTTTGCAGTTTAGAAGTTGTCATGGCTGAACTTGTTAATGTTGAGTATATCATCTCGCCAGCCTGTTTATGCAAGTCAGTCTTGTCAATTGCATGAATCTTCTTGGTGTTAAAAGCAAAGATATGTGTTTTGTAATCTTCTAGACTTTTAGGGACTAGAACTGTAGGTTCCAAGAAAGCTAATTGGAACTACCACTTCTTTGTGTCAAGTGTAGACAATAGTCTATGTTGGGTAGTAGAAGTCTGCTTCTAGAATTCTGACTAAGTTGTGACCTTCAATGCTACATTTTTCCTCTTAATCTCTTTGTACCTAGCAACAATATTTTGATGTGTTGCAATATGAGAAGCAGAAGCCTCAGGAGAATATTTTGTTTCTTCAATATGTGCAAAAGTAGTGGGAAAATTTGCTAGAACAACTGTAGTTTGCTCCTATGATCCCTTTTCTTATGAGGATTCCTCATGAGTGTTTGTTTTCTTTCTTCTCTTGAAAACTAGGAAGTCTGCAGCTTGAGATTCTGAGTCTGTAGGAGACATACTTTCCCTTGACCTCTTAGTTTATTTTTATTTTGAGATAGGATTTTGTAGGGATGTCTGACTAACAATTTGTTCTTCAGCTTCCTATAGTGTATTCTCTGTCCACTCCTCTTGATTTGCATATTTCTCTATTTTTGGTCTAGGTGTATGTACATAAGGTGTGGTACTTTGCTCCACTTTTAATTTTGAAATTATCCCTAAAGGATCATAAGACCATGTGAAACTCAATTTGAATTTCATTTGCTTTAGTAAAACATATGCCTCCTTTGTTGTTGCTTTGGTATTAACCATGAAAGGGCCAATGTGTGCCTTTTGCTTTCTTGATACAAAATGTAAGTCATCCATATTCATCATTTGCCTGATGTATTATAAAGCAAAGATTCTTATTGGCACAAAAATTGGTAACCTGTAAGGAGGGATTTCACATCCATATATCCTAATATTTGTATAGTTCTGGTAAAGATACCAGTCTCCAACCTCGGCTTGCTCGGTAAAATGTAAAACTCTCTTGATTTCTGTTGAAATCCTTGGTATAACATCACTGCTAAGAAGACATAAGGACACTTGCAAGAATTGATCTACAAAATTACTAAAGGAGTATTCTTCTGAATTCTTCCTCACCAAGGAAGACCAGTGAATGGCTGATCATGGTCTTCCTTGTTCATCCAACTTCTGTAATTGAAACTTTAATCTCTCTGCTTGATGAAATAACAACAAATATACAAGAACCGACAGGTGTTGGAATGCAAATTCAGCAGAAAACTTCAAAAATTGATCATGAATAACATCTGATAGAAACTGACTATAATTGAAATGATTGAGGGCTTCTTACCAATAGATAACACTGAGAAAAATCCTAATACTACTTCATCTACCCATTGATTTGTAGGATAACCTAATAAGAAAGCAACCATGGAAATAACCCACCTTGACATTTTAGGAAAGATAGAAGCAGAATATGTGCAGAATATGGGGGATTAGTTCTAGGTAACTCGGAATGCAAAAAGGACTCAAAAATACGGGCTCGTTGAGGGAATGCGAGTTTATGATATATCTCCATGAGTGAATCAATGGAAAAAGGATACAAGGAAGTTTGAGGATCAATCTGGAGTGCTTGACAGATAACTTCAGGTGTAATTACAAATAGAGTTTCATTGTTTTGGGTAATTACAACCCTCTGACTAGGAAGATATCTGAGATGACACTATCTAACAAATTATGGAAAAACATGAGTTTGGGGGAAAATGAATTTAGGTAAAAATGATTCCCAAATGTTCAACTCATCGCTACATCTAAGAACTTTTGGTTTGCCTAGTTGTGGAGTTCATACAGATTGAACTCACACTGTGTCTCAGATATCTTATACTGCGTGTCAACTAGGGGAAATTCATCAAGGTTTACAACAGGGGGCAATGTATGGCTTTCTACAACCAACTTCATTTGCCTTTGTGGGACTACATTTATGACTGCAAATTAGAAGCTATTACAATGATCACTGGTGTAGGAGGACGATGGCGTGCTTGAGAAATTCGGGATTGAACCTGCACTGATAAGAAATGCAATAGGGAAGAGAATGTATGCAGGGTGATGCGTAGCTTTTAAAATGGGAGGGTGAATAGTTAAACAGGAAGATAATTGTTTTTAACGCGTCTCATTAGGGAATTTAGACATTGGCGGGAGCATTAACCATTAAATGGTCATATGAATGCTGGCAGGGAAATTAAATAGTTTAAACAGTTATATGGTGGGAGCGGAGGAGGGAATGACAAGTGGCGGAATGTGATTGGAGTTGTTTTCAGGGGGAGGGGGGTAGGTGGTAAGTTGTTTCGGAGCAGGGGGGACCGAACTCATCGTGAGGTTGCCACGTATGGTTTGGTGGTTTCCAAAAAGCCACTTTTCAGATCTACCCCCACCCCTCCCCCCTCGTAAACTTTCGAAAGTGCGGGGGTGGGGGGGTCCTGAAATTGTCCTCTGTCATTGATCTAGGCGGGGACAATCTTATCCATTTATTCATGCGATTGCTTTATTGAATAGGACAAAACATCCAATCATTGTTTTTTTTACAAATTAAATAATAATCCTCTAATAATAAAAGGATTAAAATAAATACAAAGGTTTGGTTCAACGTTTGAACTAACATGCTTTATTTGGGACATTTATTGTTATTTTTTTATATATTTTTCTTTTGTCCCTTTTTTATTCTTTTCCTATTTTTCTTTCTTCTTCTTTTTGTTTTTTCTTTCAAAAAGATAAAAACAACTAAAGTAAAAAACAAGTTACAACATCCCTCAGGATAAATAGTTAGACAAACATACTTTGATCACTATATTATAGGACCCTAATAGAACTAAGGTTGGGTGCTACTAGAAAGCACATAATTCCCTTGGAGGAGCCTTGGTCATGACCATACATGGTATTCACTTTATTTTTTTATAGAAAAGAGTAGTAGTATTATATTAATCCACGCCCAGTCACGGCAAAAAATAGGAGATTACACTTCGAAATTAGTGCCATCCTTGGGCAACATTCTTTTCAGACTGTCAAGCTGAGTCCAAATACTATGCAAAAATTCTAAATTCGACCGAGCTATAACAAAAGCAATTGGATATGCCTTACAGAATTAACCAAGTGGAAAAATAAATTTATAGTTTAGCATAAAACACTAAAGAAGACTAGTCATTTGGATTAGTCAGCCTGTTGAGAACAATCCTTGTCAATTCCTCCTCAGAATGTGAATTCTTCTTAGCCATCTAAATCTGCAAATCTTCAATTTGGTTGCGAAGTGCAAACACCTCGACTTCGAATTGATGAATCTTCTAGTTCTTCTCTATGCTTCTCTCAAGCCTTTTGCAGGCTTCTTCTTGTTGTTCCTAGAAGCAATTCTGGAGTTCACACAGACTTTCCCTTAATTTGAAATTCTCTCGGTGGAAGGGGGTACAACCATGAGGGGAGACAGTATCAAAAGGGGGGGCACTTCTCCCAATTCTGGTCCATGCAACTCGCCACACTGCCCCGTACGTCATCGACGATATCCCCAATCATCCATGATATCTGACTGAGGGAGAAATTCCAAAGGGAAGACCAAGTCCCAATAGCCACAAAGAGACAGAGTCTGTGACCCCAAATTCACCGAGGAGAAGCAGAAATTCCACAACACCTAGGAGTCCTTAAGGAGAGAACTGGACCAAATTACCCAAATTACAAACCCAGGAGTCTCCACAACTCTTCAAATTCTGCTATAAACTGAATTCCCAACAGTACTCTTGAGATCTATCGAATTCTCCACACCAGGCAGAAAGATTCTAGGAGATAGTGGCCCTGAATCCACCGTTGAGCAATTATTACCCAGATAATCCCACAGGGGCCTAATTAGACACAGGGACCTAAACAGAGGCTCAAGTAACATAGGCCCTACTCTCGGAAGCTCATAGACATTATTGTTTTCAACATCAAGCATCTCATGCAAAGACTCTCCAACACTAAAATCGACCCAGAGGCATAATTCAACTTCCCAAATTGCCCACAGACAGCTCCGACTATGCTTATGAAACCTACCCCTCTTGGCCTTCTAGACAGAGACCTCTCTACTACAACAATTCTGATAATTGTTTCCCAATTTATAGAAATCCTTGAACCGAGAGAATGAAAACATACCTCCATGGTCCCAATTACCATTCATGAATGCCTTGCAGCCTGAAACAATGCTCGTCTGGTGCCTATTAATTGTCCCTCACACGAGCCGTCAGATCTTACCCCTGAGAATTAAATGAGGCTCAATCTCAAAGATTTCTCGCATCGCTCTAGTTTGCTGGTTAATGCGACAAGCTTGATTACAAAGCATAGTCAACTGATCTCTCACACTAATGCCAATCCCATCACCAAGTGTCCAAGACAACAGAATAATGCAGTCACATGTCAAGGTGATTAGATTGCAAGGTTTATTCCAAGTGTTGAGGACGATAGGCCGCCACCTCATTTTCCTGATGCGATGTATGAAGTGAGGTAATACAAAGCTGAGGGGGGAGGTGAGATGAGAGGGCATGGGAGGAGGATGCCAAGAAAACAGGGAGGGGTAAAGGTGAAGGGAGGAGAGGAGGGGGAGATGAAGGGGAAGCCTAGGGGAGGAGGAGAGATGAGTGAGAGGGGGAGGTGGATGCCAACAAAGTGAAGAGGGGGAAATGTGAAGAGAGGAGAGGAGGAGAATATGAAGGGGAAGTATAGGGGAAACATAAGGGGATATACAAACATAAACCATGGCGGAGCAAGGGTTAGTGAATGAGTTTAGACCCTTAAGCTCCAAACTCCAAAACAAATTGTTTCTATGCTTCAAATAATATAAAATATTTGCCTCCAGATGCATTCTACTCATGGTCAGGATTAGGGGAGGGGAGGTATCCTTCAATTCCATTTACTTGATTACAACTTTCTTTCATTTGGTGAGCTATATTTACCTGCAAGTCCGACTCGTGATTTAGACTTCTCAAGATGTGAAAGAATTGAATGTTCTCAAAGAGAGAACATAAGCCATGGGTTATTTTTAGAACTTGATTCAAATTGTTGTTATGGGTTGTTGTGCTTCTGTTCATATGTTTTATAATTAGGCGAGAGTCCCCCAATATGTTCATGTCCTTGATTCCTTTTTGTTGCGCTAAGGTGAGGTCATAGAATAACCCATAGGCTTCTGCTTGATTATTTGTCTTCTTGCCCAAACCCCAAGCATACCGATCCACAATTATTCCATCGGGATTAATGAGAACCTCTCCCCCTCCTTCCACCCCAATTCACTTTCTTTTTTTTAATATCCATATATTCCATGATTCCCTTAGAGGTACCCTTGGTCATGACCATATTCCATGATTCCCATAAAGGTAGCCTTAGTCATGAACACACAAGGCATTGACTTTCTTTTTTTTAATATCCATATATTCCATATGAGGAATATACTCCATAGTATCAAAATTCATCATGTCACATGTGGTAATTGAACCTAGGTGGGGAGGTTTCTAATCATTCCTTTCAACCACCAAGGATAACCCAATTGACACTGTATTGACTTTCTTGCCAATACTATGTAGACTAAATTGTATTTTGGTTTTAGTATGATATTTAAACCTACTTTTGATTAGTTCGAAACTTGTTCTCCTAAAACATAAAGAAACAAGTTAACAACTCAAAATTTAGAAGCTATTAAGAGTGAAAAGTAGCATGCATTTTTTTAAATAACAAATATAAGTCAACCCACATTTATAAATAATAATCAATTATGATTATTCTCACTATTAATTGACAACTAAATTATAAAATTTCTACTTTTTCATAAAATTTTGAAAATATTTTTGTTGTTTGGTTAATTTATCAATAATATACCTACTATATATTTATATAAAAGATTATGTAGGAACCATTTGTAGTTTATATGAATTTGGCTTTGGTTGGGTTTGTGTATTGATGCAGGTAGAAAAGTGTTCATAGTTATTGAGTGTTTATGGGTATTTTTATTATAAAGATATTATATGTTTATATTTGGTTAATTCTATTATAAAGATATTATAGGATTATGTTTAGTTATTTAAAAGATTAGATGGGTACGTTGTTTTGGTTATTGGGTTAGGGTAGTATTTTAATTTTTATTGAGTGGTTTTAATATATTTTAGATTAAGGTAATATTTTTTATGTGTTTTTTTTGTTAATAATTATTGGTATATGATTATTATGATATTAAATTTTATGGTTATCAGAATGGTTTTGTGTTATAGTGTTTTAGAGTAATTTTTAGATAGAGGGTGTAAGGATTAATAAGTATTACGAGTACAATGAATGTTATTTTTTCAAATTAGAATTGAGAAGGAAAATTTATTTGACTTTGAAGAAGATGATGCTCAAGGTGGACCAAATGAGCACCAATAAGAGGTAAGAGTTCTAACACTTCTATTGTTAAAGGCTGGAAATGCAACATGGATTATGGTAAATATAACAAATTATTGCAAACTAGAAGAGTATTATATGTTCAAGCAATCTCATATTATTTTGACCATAGGTTGTTTGGTGGTGAGAAGAACATCAACATTTTTCCCTTGACTAATTCTAATTACATCAATTTTATATGGTTTAGTAGAACATGCATCCCCATGTTACAACTATAAGTTCATGGCTTGTCATCCTGAAAAACTTCTCAACATTAGGTGTGACATTAGTAATCGTAAAAGGTAGGTTTCTCCACATTGTACAAAGACACAAAATTCTTTTGCATCCATGTAACAATCCTTTATAAACCCAACACAACATGTTTGTTTATATAAGTTTATTGAATTCTATATACATGAAAAGACTCAATATCCCAATTGGATGGCTTGAGTTGTTGGATGCATTGAACTTCATATATGAGGTTTCAAGTTCAATCCCAAAATATATTACCTTTGTTGTGTGCCTCACTATATGTCCTTGACACTAAATGCCAAGAAATACAAGGGAGTTCCTCACAATATTTTCCTTGGAAAAAAAAGCCTTAATCATTTATTTAGAGCAAATATAGGTGTTCAACTATCTAATTATAATGAAGGCATTGGATGCATTAGATGTAGCACCTATGAGATTAGCTTGGTTCACAATGGTAAGGGGTTCCCTTTTCCACTATTCTCTAGTTTAAATAAAACATTTTTTTGTTAATTTTGTATACATAACGTCAAATTTATTGATATAAAATCATCAATAACTTTGGCAATAGTCAATTGATATGTACTTATCAATTCCTCATACCCCACATGAAATTCATAACTTGTATAGTTAATATTGAAATTCATAACTTGTCTAGTTAATATTTGAATAGGCAATATTCGGTTTCAATGTTGTATACATAATGACAAAATTTGTGACATATTGTCATCAATAACATTGGTTACTACAGTGAATAGTGAATAGATATAGGCTTTTCAGTTTATCATATATTGTACAAAAACTCATGTTTAGCTCACCATGTTGCAATCTTCTAAAGATCCAAAATTGTACACTTAATTATAAAAATTGAAGATAAACATATACACAAATGGATCAGATCAAAGATACAAGTCATATATCCTCACGAAGTTGAAACTAAAAAATATTTGAAGACCAAACATTTTGAAAATAAATCATTATTCAAACAAATCCCACAACCTTAAGCTTAACTTAAAATGATTCATGTCCATAAATAATCAATCTATTACATATTTTCATAAACACTCAACTGCCATAATGCAAAACCTTTATAATCACTATAGAAAAATGAAATTGTTGGATAAATTGAAGTGTCTTATATTACATATTTTCATAAACACTCAACTACCATAATGACAAACCTTTATAATCACTATGGAAAAATGAAATTGTTAGATAAATTGAAGTTTCTTATATTCGTTATTATCCTTGCATTTAGTCTTTAAAAATTATCTTTACTTTTGTTTTAAAAAAACAAACTAAATAAATAACTTTATCTTTATTTTAAAAATACAATATAAGCATTGATTTTATAAATAAGTATATTTTACATTTGCTCAACCTTATTAATGATTTACATCTGAACTTTATCTCTAACTAGAATAGTTTCCTTTTAAAAATGTAATAAAAAAAAAAAACCATTCAACCTCATCAATGGTTTTTGTTTAAACTTCATCTTCAACCAGCTTTGTTATGATTCACGAAGTGGCTTTTTAAATTAGAACTATAATCATGTTACATGTTACCCAATAGAGGAAGTTGAGTTATTGAGATTCATGTTACCCAAGAGAGGAAGTTGCGCTATTGATATTCAATATATCAATACCTATATGTTAATATAGATTTAAATTAGTCAATGCACATCTCATGGTTAATATGGATTTAAATTAGTGAAGGTTGTTTTTGATAAAACACTGGTGGAATAAGACTCCATCATTACTGTGAATCAAGCAAAGCACAATTTTTGTGCTGACCACATATGTTGATAAAATGGGTAGCTAGGAGATTAGTATCTTTATTCCAGATAAGATATCAAGTATTTTTCACATAGACCTTTTGTAACGATATATGAATTACATTTTGGATTGAAAATTGATATATAATTTATTGGATGAAAAATCAACTTTGTACAATACAAAAAAATCTATTTTCTATGATTTATTGACGATGTATTCAACTATGAACATTTTTTACCATAAACTTATTTTGATGGTGTGTTTTATTATTAGATGCATTAGTTGTGAAGCCAATTATTTCGTTCGCAACAATGTGTTCAATTACTCAAACATGCAATTAAGATAAGGAGTGTCTGTTTTTTCATTTTTCAAGATAGTAAGTTACAAAATTAGAGTCATCATGGTGGATGCTTATTATACCAAACCATATAAAACTAATGTAATCATGGTAATTTTGAAATAAAGCGTTGATGTACTTCTCACAACAAAATACCTTATGGGAAGAAAATAAATGGTTGTCGAGTATATAATTTTCATGTTTCCATAATTGATTGTTGATTTTCTATTAGTTATGTTGTGCTTCAAGCCTTTGGAGGTACAAACTTTTAGAATTATCACCTCCTACTCAACAAAGTTCACCTCATATACTGTCTTTTTCAAAGGTAAGTGGTATTTTCCTTGTCAAATTTATTTGGAATAAGCAACTCAAGTAACCTCCACTCCATAAATGTTTATTCAATCATTGTACCTTAATGTCGAAAGATAATCTTGAGGGGATCCCTATGCCAAATTTAAATTGTGATCTATTGTAACCATAAAGCAACTATATTACTTAGTTGGAAGGGATCCATGTCAAGAATGTCCTAACAACATGCCTTGATATTGCTAAGGATAAACAATATTTACCCTCAACTAACCTCAGAACATGACATTATAGTAGTACTATGTTTGTATATTATATAAATAGCAATCACAAGTCAAAGTTAACTTATAAGGTGAAATATAAAATCAACAAATTATGTTAATGTTGGAGCGAGAAATATAATTCAATTTAGAATTTGGCAAAACTTTTAGGGACATTGTTTCACCATGTATATGACAAAACTCTACTCAACAATGTTTAAATTTTTTGTATTTAATCTCTATAATAAAAAAAAAGCCTCATTTGTTACATGCTTAACTTAGTTCAATATATTTACATTAACTTAAAAACTTTACTTATGAATATGTATCACGAGGAAAGTGTTTTGGTATCTATTAGCGTTTACTACCATTTAATTATATGGTTGTGCTAGTTTTTAAACCAATAATATATTAATATATATATATATATATATATATATAATATATATATATATATATATATATATATATATATATATATAACTATGTCTTATAACCAACCTATATTTAAATTATATAATTTGAATTATTTCAAATTTCAAATGTTATAAATTATTTCAAAGTATGTAATTTTTTTAATATAAATTTATTATTTTGTTGACTTGCTCGCAAACTATGGTTGCCTAGACTCCTCCCCTCCTATGTCTTTCAATTGGAGCCAATTGATGGATTCCCCACTCAAAAATATGTGTAGGCAATGTATTCAAAGAAACTTTTCAGCCCCAGATGGGGGTTTTTCGAGATAAAAGGGGGGGGGGGGGGGTGTTGGGGAGCGTTGCTGCCATCCCACCTGGCCCAAGGATCAGGGGACATGGCACCATGCTCCCGTGATAAATTTAATTGATTTGAGCCAAAGCATGTCAATCGTCACTTAGTCTAGTATGCAATCAGGCCATGGTGGTCGCTCAAACATTTCATCTACCATTTGAGAGCTCGCTTATGTTCTCCAACGTAAGTGGCACTTAAACATGGCTCTACGTTCCTTTGTTTATTCTTTATGCAACACTACAACGCATGAGAGTTCTCTACATGTTGTTACATATGTGGAATATATTAATTCCAACTGCAACCTGCTTATGCTTAATTATTTGGAACTTTGGTTCAGGAAAAATCAATTTCCCAAGTTGTACTTTCGTCACTCCAAGGAAACAGTACAACGAACACAACCTCCTGTCCAACAACAATGCAATTTGGATGGTATATTTCCTTTTTCTATGTCATTTTCTTTCCATTTTGAATACTTTTACCTTTTGTAGCTTGGCGAGACTCCCTGTAGCTCCAGTGTTTAGAATTCTCTTCTTCCATCAGTTGTGTCGCAAAAGTTGATCCCCAAGAGCTCTCTTGCTAGTATCCCTTTGGCACATTGGCCACCTCTGGATTTCCTTCTTTTTCCTCATCCCTTGTTCCTCTCTCGAACCCTGTGTGTTCCCTTTCATTGAATCCCTGGCTCATCCTCGTGCTCAATTGGTGCTCTTCCCCCTTGTCGCTAGTTGTCGGCCTCTACCCTAGTCTTGTTTTTTCTCGGACTTCTTACCGCTTACCTATTACCATCCTCCATGTCATTAGATGCATGGTAGCTAGCTCCCTTTGGTGGTAATTCCATCATCGTTGATTCTCGTCTCTTTACTCTCGTGATGTGGCTTCTCCCTAGAGCTTATGTTGTCATTTCATCCCCCCTCTAGTAATTGCTCCATTTAGTAACCCTGACCCTTCCCTTATGTCGTGTCAGCAAGCATGGGTGCGCAAGGAGCAACCTCTTATCAAGAGATGGCCCACAGGGTTAGTTTGTGTATGCATCATCGATTGGAGGAAGCAACCTCCCGTTATCATGACCTCACACTAGGGCCCATTCAGGAAAAGATAACTTGTGATGAGGGTTAAGGCTCCTCCCATAGACTTTGCCTCTCAAACATTGTGGTCCTTACTAAGTTGGAAAACTGGGTACTGGACACTAGACACACTCGTGGCAGATGCAATCAATACATGCAGACAAATGACCTCTATTGGCATATGAAATTCCTCCTAGGTCGAATTCTATTGGATCGACATGAGCATTGATCGGACATCATTTATTCTCTCGAGCATCTACACCATCATATAAAAGACATGGACCAATAGATGGAGCGCGTAGAACAACACCTCACAATACCTCCCTTGACGGGGAATACTGTTGGAGACAACAAGGACCCTATCCAACATACTATTGTGGACTCTAATCCTTATGCTTTATTATATGTCATGTTCTTGTACTCTTGGTGTTGGCTCCTATTGTTTTCTTTTCAGCTGGATAGGCCTGTTACTTTGTAATGTATGCCCAATTTTGGTTTTCCAGTCACTCAATTATCTTGTATTTCTCTATGGAGAATTTATTTTAAGTTATGGTCATGATTAGGTCTCTCGAGTGAGAAACTAATCTAAGATTCTCCAACATTATTTTGTAATCCCCAATTATGAAAGAAATACAATTTACCCCACACATCAACAAAATTTAATTGATTGTTATTTATAATTTTTTTAAATATTATAATTATGAAAAACTCAGTTTTACTCTGATACAAATTTTAATATATATTATCACTTATAATCAACCTATATTAAATTATAACTTAAATTATTTCAAATTTAAAATATTATATATTATTTAAAGAATGTAAGTTTTTTAATATAAATTTATTACTATTTTATAAATAAAATATTTAATTTAGAAAAATAATTTTATTAATTAAAATTCAATATATTATTTTATAATTTTTTAAATTATATTAATTAGAAGAAAAATTAGGATTAATGATTGTGAAAAAGAGAGTGCAAAATTTTAAGAATATCAGGAAAATATTAATGCTAGTTAGAAGAAAAATTAGGACTATTGATTGTGAAAAAGAGAGTGCAAAATTCTAAGAATATAAAGAAAATATGATGCTTGAAATGTCAAGCAAGCACTCTTGTTAGTGTGGTGGATAATAGTTATGTAATGTTCTCTATTATAATTAACTAGTAATTTCTTAATTTTTTACAATTCAGATATTTTGTTAAACATTTTGCAGGAAGATATTTCTTTAAGCGCTTTGCAGTTAATTAAATATGAAGACAATACCAACAATATTACCACATGTAACGTGTGAGAAAATTCTTCAAGCGCAGTAGCTATTTAGCCAACACAAATAAAATTCATAACAACAAACTAATCCAATTGTTTATTAAACTTGATCATGGAATTACATACTAGGAAGCCCCTTCTAATTGCAAAGTCAATTTATTAGGACCCTAACTACTGGCATGATTTTTGGTGGGGAAGATCGAAGCTCTGAAATTCTCTTAACAAACTATTGTAAAGCACTTTGTTGGGACAATTCGATTGTTGATAGAAATCTGGTACGTGTAATGGTTCGAAATTAAAACATGCAAATTATCTACATCAATTAATGTCATTAAAATAATAATAATAGATAAAGAAATTTACATCTCCCTCATTAGTGAAAATTTCAACCATAAGGCTTATTGCTGCCCTGCCTCCTAGTGCTCTGCATGCACTAGGGTTGTTGGGTGCTCGCCCGCGCGCCCCTGTGGCTACTGCGCTACAACACTCAGCCCTGCTGCGCTTTCAAATCGCCCATGGAGTCCAACGGGGGCCCTGTCCCCCCCTCCATTCTGCCCCCGGAGGTCCTAGTGTTCAGGCCCATGATTGCTGCAGGCTCAAAGCGCCCTCCCTCTGCGATTCAGCAGAAGTTTATAAAGAAAATGGATATTATTCCTTCAGTTGCCCTTCCAGAAGAAGAAACCTGTAAAGTGGCCCTGAATCTAGCTGAGAGATGTCTCATAGGCTAGTTCACGGGCCTCTGGCCTTCTCCCAAGTGAGTGGATGATTGGACTCAAAGGAATTGGACACCATTGACCAAAGAGGGTGTCAAAAGCTATTTTGTGGGCAAAGGTTTCTTTGTATTCGTATTCGAAAGCCCGGAAGACAGAAGCTTAATCTTCAGGAATGGCCCATACTTCATGGGTCCGCAAGGACTTTATCTAAACAAACGGTCTCCAGATTTTGATCCTACCCAGGATGTCCCTCTGTTGTTCTGGTTTGCATGAGACTCCTTCATTTGCCCCTCCATTGTTGGAACCAAAAATCACTCTAAATCATCGGTAATGCTCTAGGAAAATACATAGATCAAGTCGCAAGAAAAGATCAGTATTCATGTGCTCGCATTTGCGTAGAAGTGGATCTAGAAGAGGGGCTGCCGGAAGAAATTAAGCTCATTGTTGCTCGGTGGACGCATGTCCAGGAATTGGATTACGAACAACTTCCTTTCAAATTCAAACATTGTCATGGCCATGGACACTTTGCAAAGCATTGCAAGAAAAAGGCTGAGGAGCATGTAGACAAACAAAACAGGGAACAATGGACTCTAGTCCAGAAAACTGCTCATCCAAAAAAAGGCACTGGTAAAGGCAACACGATAGGAGTCCCAAGTAGCTCCAAGTCCAACCAAGAAAAGGAGGCAACCCCAAATGGCACAAAAAGCGTCCAGATCAATCCAGAAAACCTAGCCCAGGAAAATCTGGAACAGACAGAAATCCCACCTTCAAGCAAAGATGGAGGGGAAACTATATAGATCGAAGCCTCCCAAGGCAGCCCCTCCAATCCCTCATACGCAGAAGTCACAACGAAAAAACCTATGGAAAGCTCAGGCTCTTCGGAGGACAAAACCTACGAGCGCCCTTTAAAAAGAGTAGGAAAGAAATCCCACAAAGAAGTTAGGGAAGAGGAGGCTGAAAGACTTAAAATACAAGGAAGTTAGTCCACAATAGAAATGTCTATTGGACGAAATACCAGACCAAGGCCTTCTAAGGGAGGCTCCAACCCCCCCTAAGTAAATAATGAAACTCGTCTCTTGGAACTGCAGAGGACTGCGGAATCCCTCTAAAATTGAAGCAGTTAAGGACCTCTTGAAAACAGATCTCTTAGACATTCTCATGCTCCAAGAGACTAAGATAGAAGGGCGAGCCCTTATAGATATCAACAAGTCAAAATGGAAGAAAAGTTCAGGTAAAGTAGTCAGCTCAAGGGGCTCTTCTGGAGGGCTGGCAACTCTCTAGACCGAAGATTTATTCCAGCTAAATAAATCCCATGAAACCCAACACTGGATCTTCACGGAGCTGACGCACTGCACAAGTAAGTTGACCATCTCTCTCTTCAATCTTTACGTACCTGCCATTTACTCTGAAAAATGAGAATGCTGGAATTCTCTCTCTGCTTTTTTAGAGCAGCATTCCCCCAACAACATCATCATAGTCGGGGATCTTAATATAGTTCTGAAAGCAAAAGAGAAGAGGGGTGGTTCCAGTAGCAAAGGTCCCATGTTGGCCACAGTGGAAGAGCTCACACAACTTTGGGATCTCTTAGATTTCAATCCTGTCCAAGGTCTTTTCACTTGGTCCAATAACAGAGTTGGGTTGGACCACATTTCTGCTCGCCTGGATCGATTTCTGGTGCAAAGCTCCGTAATGATGAACAAAAAGATAATCATCTCTAAAATTCTTCCCAAACTGACCTCAGATCACAAGCCTATCCAACTTCTACTGGAAGATGAAGAAGATCTAGGCCCTATACCATTTCGATTCAGCCCACTTTGGATCGAGAGAGAAGGCTTCACAGAAATAGTGAAAGCAGCTTGGGCCAAATCCTTCTCAGGATCCTCAAGTTATGTTTGGGAGCAAAAACTTAAGGCCACAAAACAAGCATTGAAGGAATGGATAAAGAAACCAGTCCCTACTCCAACCAGCGAAAGAAAAGAAACAATGCAGACTCTGCAGTCCCTGCAAACAGATATGGAAAGCAAAGATATCACAGTAGATTTGTTGGAAAAAGAAATAAAAGCCCAACACTCCACATACCGATCCTTTCGAATGGAAGAAGAACACTGGAGACTCAAATCCAGAAGTTTGTGGCTTAAGGCAGGGGATCAGAACACCTCCTTCTTCCACTAACAATATAGAGCTCGTATGTCCAGGAGTCATATAGCAGAAATCAAAACAGCGAAGGCCCAAGTCTGCAAAGGTTTCAATCAGGTCAACGCTACTGCTGAAATCCACTTCAGGAATCTATATAGTGAGGGAACTCATGGCAATGAGGAGGAAGCTGCCGATTTCCTCTCTAACATCCCTTTACTCATCAGCCCTGAAGATAATACAACCCTCTCTAGACCCATAACTGAGGAGGAAATCATCAAAGTTATTTGGTCCATGGAAGCAGATAAGGCCCCTGGGCCAGATGGATTCACAATACATTTCTACAAATCTTACTGGGATATCATCAAATCTGACCTTCAAAAAATGATAAGAGGGTTTATGAAAAAAGCCAAGATAGGTGGAGGAACCAATTCCACCTACCTAGCCTTAATTCCCAAGGACTCCAATCCTGAATCATTTGCAAGATTCAGGCCCATATCGCTTTGTAATGCTTCTTACAAAATCCTAGCCAAACTATTAGCAAATAGGATCAAGCCTCTGCTCAAAAGACTGATCTCTAGCTCTCAAGGTGGATTCATGGAAGGCAGGCACATTCTGGACAACGTTATCCAAGTTCAAGAGATAATCCACTCAAGCAAACAGCGGAAAGAGAAAGGTATGTTGATAAAACTAGATATGAGGAATGCATTCGATAGAGTTAATCACTCTTTCCTCATCAATGTTCTCCTCTCCTTTGGCTTCTCACCTCATTTTGTTCACCTTATAAAAGCCTTCATTGACAACCCATGGATTTCCCCTCCAATCAATGGTCGTCCTACTAATTTTTTCCAAGCTCGGAGAGGCATCAGGCAGGGATGCCCTCTCTCCCCCTTTCTGTACATTTTAATCGCTGACTCCCTCAGTCGAAAACTCTCAGCTGAAAGAATTGTTGGTACCCTTCCGGGTCTCAAACCTTCTGTTGGCGCAGACCCTCTGAACCATGCTCTCTTTGTAGATGATTCCCTACTCCTTGGAGGTGCCTCCACCAGAATTTCCAAAGCTTTCGACACTGTCCTTAGAAGTTATTACAGAGTTTCGGGAGCATTAGTCAATGAGAGCAAAAGTGAAGTCTTCAGCTGGAACATAGACCAGGAAGATCTCATAAGCATTTCGAATCTCCTTGGGTTCAGAGGTCATGCTCAATGGGACAGGATCAAGTACCTTGGCCTCCCCATCACAAATGGAGTTAATAAGAGATCGCTCTGGAGCAAAATCATCAGTAAAATCAAATAAAAAATCTCAGGTTGGGGAGGCTTCTGGTTAACAAAAGGTGGTAAAGTCATCCTAATCAAGTCTCTATTGTCTACACTTCCAATCTATCAAGCAGCATTTCTATTAGCTCCAAGAAATGTGATGGACCAGATCTCTAAACTCCTCTGAGATTTCTTATGGCAAGGTGGGAAGGGCAATGAAAAAAATGCACTTAGTAAACTGGGTTTTGGTTAAAAAATCGAATGCAGAGGGCGGTTTGCAAATTCGAGATCCCTCTCTTGTCAACATAGCACTTGGAGGTAAGATTCTGTGGAAGATGGTCCACGATCCCACTCATCCAGTCAGCGTCATTCTGCGGACAAAATACGTACACAACAATTCTCTCAGAAATCTGCAATGTGACAACTCTGTTAATTGCACGCAGGTTTGGAGACTATGCTGTAAAAGCAGTAATTTCTTCAAAAAAATTGTATAAAGAATTCCTGGCAATGGAAAGCGCACAAACTTGTGGCTCGATCGTATCATGGGTCATGATCCCTTGGCTAAAAACGAGGAAATCATAGAACTTAGAGAATGGCTGGAAAGCGTGGGTATTAACTGTTGAAAATGCAACAAGATGATGGAGCTTAGTGAAAAGAAGTCGCCTTCACTAAGTGGGCCCGAAGGTTATTTTTGGCGCAAAGTCTATTTTTAGACTATGTCTATTTTTAGACATATGGATCATGCTCTATGAGTTGCAGGATGATATTTATGGATGATTTCTCATGTTGGTAAAAATAGATGGACCTCTATTTTTAGACATATGGGCGGAGTCTATTTTTAGACTGCCATTCAAAAAATAGAACAGTCGAATATTATTAGCTCTTAATAATATTTGGACTATAAACATTATCTTATCCTCTTGCAGCACTTCAGTTCGAGCTATGGATGTGGCACATGCAACTGCCAGAAGGAAATACACTTTTCCTATGGATTAGTTAAGCTATTGCATGATGGACTTCAGTTAGAACTCAAGTGATTGAGTTTGGTGGAGTTGATTGAGGAGTTGATGGAGTTGTGTTCAGTTTGACTTAATTGAACTAGTTGTATTTAGTCTAACTGCCAAATACACTAGTGATGAGTGATGTGAATTAATTATTAATTAATTCACTAATTATTAACTCATAAATCCACTAAAGAATACATCAGTTAACTCAGTTCATGGACAGTTCAGTGGAGACAAGTGTTAGAGGTGGGTGAAAGGGTGAGACTACTATCAGTTGTGACTATAGCTGTGCATGAGATTTTCACAATCGTTGATTGAGATTGCCAATGAGGATTGCGCAACACAAGCCAAGGGAATTCAAACTTTGATCTGATCTATTCTCAACTTGGATTGCGCAATAGAGGCAGGCAAATGGTGGAGGAGATTTGAACCCGTGACTTGTTCAGATCTGAGCTAGTTTGTATGTAGCATGTGGAGATAGTACTGAGTACTTCTGAGGAGTATTGTACTATGTATTGTTACATGTTCTCTATCATTATAATATACAGATAGTTGGGGGTTTTCAGCTGTATGCTTTCCCCATTACATACTGTGTTGATATGTGTGATTGATGTTTCAATGTGTGCATGCGATTGTTTTTTTTATTCCGCAAATTGATGATCAATGGTAGAGGAGGTTATGTATTATGCATGCATTCCACAAAAGTGATAATCAAGAAAATCTCTATGAATAAGTTATATTATTCAAATTTCTACCATGTAATCAGAGCGAAGTTGATCATCAGATCTATTATTCAGAAAGTGATTACATTTTATTTCTTCAGGTAGAGTCTGTAATCGGGCCAGGTAGCCTCTGGATTCATCCTTTTTTTGGAAGGTGAGATATCTGGTAAATGCCCATACAGTCAATCTCTGTACGAGAAATACCTTGTTCTCACTAATTTTAGATCAGAAGCGGTTGAGTTTTGAGCTGGTGGAATTCGAATTTGCAGCAGTGTTTTCTTGGTGTCGAAGTTGAAATGTCTTTCAACGGACTGTGATTGGAGTATGCCCTTGAAGGCAGCTCGAATTATATTGCATGGAAAGACAGGATGGAGGTGGTGTTAGATGACAATGGGTTGAAGGAGTTCATAGATTCTGAGGTCCCAAAGCCTACTGATGTTGCTCAAGTTGAGGCTTGGCAAAAGAAGACAGCAAAGTGTCGAAGGATTCTATTGGAGGGTGTGAAGGATCACATTGTATCCAGCCTACATAGAAAGGATTCTCCATACTTGATGTGGAAAGTGTTGACAGATTTATTCCAAAGAAAGAGCAACTAGAGGAAGTTGGCACTCAAGGATAAACTCAGAAACATTAAGTGTGAGAAAGGAGACAGTATGCCCAAGTATCTCACGAAGTTAACCCAATGGTGGGATGAGCTGTGAAGTGTGGGGATGACTGTCGATGATGAGGAATTGGTGAGCTTGGCTCTCCTTGGTCTTCCGAAGAGTTGGCATTCCTATCAAGACTCTGTCAATGGTCAGGAGAAATTGCCAGGATGGGAGAGGCTTTGGTCTGATCTTGTGTAAGAGGAGATCAGGCGGAATACCAGGGACGGATCTTCATCAAAGGCATCTGATGAAGAAAATTGCGCTTTGGCTACCAAAGCAAAGAAGGGGAAGAACAAGAAAGCTTCTCATTCTAGTGTGAAAGGCAAGAAGCAGGACATGTCTAAGGTGAAGTGCTTTCACTGTCACCAGCACGGACATTATGCCACAAATTGTCCGCAGAAGAAGAAAAATAAGCAAGTTGTTGGATCTGCAGCAGGAGAGGCCTTAGCCTCATAGTTTGAGCTGGATTTTTCGTTGATCGCATGCTTGGTATCAAGTGTTATGGGATCGGTATGGTTCTTGGACAGTGGTGCGTCTTTTCACATGACAGGAGATCGAGATTTGTTTTTCTCTTATCTGGAGGACAAAGATCTTGGAGTGCACATCGAGATGGCGATGATGGTAGATACAGTGCGACTGGTATCGGTACCATTTCCTTTGAGAGGGAGTCTGGTAAACCCTTTGTATTGAAGGAAGTCATGCATGTTCCAGGATTGAAGAAGAATCTCATCTCAGTGGCGATGTTAAAAGACAAGGGGTATGATGTTGTTTTCAGCGAGGGAAAGGCCTTCCTGCGCAGCAAGACAACTGGTGAGACCCGGAAGATAGGGGTTCGAGTGAGGAACCTTTATCAATTGCATGTAGATGGATGCGCAGCAATGGTATGCAAGGTAGAAGGATTGGTGAGCCGAGATGATGGCGAGCTGTGGCATCGGAGATTGAGCCACCTTCACCATGGAGCCTTGAAGGTACTGCAGTAGATTTCTACTGGGCTTCCTAAAGGCACTCTTGCGCAGTCAGATCAGTGAAAGGGGTGTATTTTGGGAAAATTTGTGAAAGCCACCTTTCACGAGAAGGATAGTCGCGCCACGACAATCCTCGAGAGAATTCACACACACGTGTGTGGACCTTTCTCAGTAGCTTCGACAGCAAAGCACAAGTACTATGTGATCTTTGTTGATGATTTCTCTCAAAAGTGCTGGATCTTCTTCATGCAGAAGAAGAGTGAGACATACTCAAAGTTCTGTGAGTTCAAAGCACTGGTCGAGAAGGAATCGAGGAAGAAGGTGAAGGCTCTTAGGAGCGACAATGGTGGTGAATTCATCTCTTGTGAGTTCAAGGACTTCTGCAGCGCAGAAGGGATTCGAAGAGAGCTCATAGCTCCCCATAACCCATAGCAGAACGAGGTTGCTGAGCGGAAGAACAGAACTATCGTGGGTGCTACACGGGCGATGTTGCATGATCAACGTCTACCCCTTCACTTGTGGGCGGAGGCATGCAATACTGCAGTATATGTGCAAAACCATTGTCCTCACAAGATACTTGGCATGAGTACACCTGAGGATGCTTATTCTGGTAAGAGGCCTGCTATTTCCCATTTGAGGATTTTTGGTTCTCCTGTTTACATGCATGTGACGAAGGATACCAGGAAGAAGCTGGAGCCAACCGTAGAGGTTGGGATATTTGTGGGGTACACTGATACGCCCCACAACTATCGTGTGTATTTGCCAGATAGTCGCAAGACTATTGTGTGACGGGATATCAAATTTCAGGAGGAGAAAGCCATGAAGTGTTCGCTTGAGAGGGAGCCACACTTGCATGCAGATGAAGAGCTATTAGTTCCTAAGGATGAGCTTCAGGATGTGGATCAGCCACAAGATGAATTTCATGGAGTGGAAGATACCACTCATGCAGCGCCAACCATCAGAGGGTGAAAGCGCACTACAGAAGCTGAGCGACTAGCTCAAGATGCAGAGAGGGTTGTAGGACCACCTACAGCACAGCGCAGACAGAGATAGTCACCTGATCGGTACACTGGATACATGGCTCTTGTGAGCAAATGTGTCATGACTGAGCCATCCTCTTTCGAGGAAGCTGTCGAGGATCCCACATGGGTAGATGCCATGGTGGAAGAGTATGATTCGATTGTCAGAAATAGTGCATGGGAGATTGTCCCAAGATCAGAGGGGAAATCAGTGGTGGGTTCGAGATGGATCTACAAAGTGAAGCAGGCAGCTGACGGGAGTGTGGAGAAGTACAAGGCAAGATTTGTGCTCGAGGCTTCTCATAGATAGAGGGGATCGATTATGAAGAGACCTTTGCACTTGTTGCAAGGTATTCTTCCATATGGACGATTCTTGCTCTCTTAGCGCAAATGGAGTGGCACATCCATCAGATGGATGTGAAGACTGTGTTCCTCAACGGAGTCATTGAGGAGGAGGTGTACATAGAGCATCCCGAAGGTTTCGAGATCTTCAGCAGTGAGTCGCATGTGTGCAGGCTCAAGAGAGTGCTGTATGGGTTGAAACAAGCACCTCGTGCTTGGTACACATGGATAGACAGTTATTTCACTAGACTTGGATTCTCCAAGAGTGAGGCAGATCCTAACCTATACCAGATTGTGGTGGAGGGTAAGTTGTTGATCATTGTACTTATGTAGTGATTGATTTTGACGGAGATGAGCTATTGATATTTCTGCAAGGAGGATCTGCCTAGAGAGTTTGGATGAAGGACTTGGCCTCCTTCATTATTCCTGGGATTGGAAATTTGCAGCGCAGTGATGGACTATTTGTTTCTTAGGGTAAGTATGCCCGGGAGATACTGGAGAAGTTCAAACAAGCATGCTGCAAGCCTGTTGATATCCTCTTCCTGGAGGTTGGAGGAAGGAGATGCTACTTCAGCGGAGGTAGTGGATGCCACTGTTTATTGACAGGTGGGTGGGGTACTATGTATCTGGTTCAATACACGACCGATATATGCTATGCTGTAAACAGCTTTCACAAGCTATGGTTAAGCCAACCAACTCTTCTGGAGGCAGGCAAGCATGTATTGTGTTATCTCAGAGGACATCAGGAATATGGATTGTGGTACAGATAGTAGGATGAGGGAAGCTAATGTGGCTTCACGGATGCAGATTGGGCAGGGAGCCCAACGGACAGAAAGAGCACATCTAGAGGGATCTTCAGTATCGGGTCGACAACAGTTTCTTGGTACAGCAGGAAGCAGAGATCTGTGGAACTCAATTCAGCAGAGGCCGAGTATATGGCAGCAAGTTTGGCTACATGCTAGGCTATATGGATGAGGAAGACCCTGGTCGGGTTGTTCGGGTCACACTTGGAGCCTACTGTGATTTATTGTGATAACCAGAGTTGCATTAAACTCTTGGCTAATCCAGTATTTCATGATAGATCCAAGCACATCGACATCAAGTACCATCATATCAGAGATTGTGTGCAAAGGAGAATCATGTTACTTTCATACATTCCCACGGAGGATGAGGATGCTGATATCTTGACGAAGGCACTCACCAGGAGCAAATTCGAATACCACAGAGGCAAGATAAGGGTTGCAGATTATCCATATCTTGTTGAGAGGGAGTGTTGAAAATGCAACAAGATGATGGAGCTTAGTGTTACAGAAAAATATCGTCACCATGACTATTTGCCGTCAGTATGGGTTTATCATCACTTATACTATCCTCCTAAGCAAGTCTCAGACCTTAGCTCTTTTTGTCAAGCTTTGAAAATGAGAGAAAGACATTGAAAAATCAATAAAGCTCTGGTTCCGCACTTTCTCTCACTTTTCCCTGCGGGCCCACACCCTTTGTTCATATTACCTGCGTATCTGCACGCTCTGTCTGTAAAGGGGTGGGTGTGTACCCCTGTAAAAGTCAAAAAGGCGCAAGTTTATTCTAAAAAACTCACTTTGGGTTAATTCTAGATGATTCTAGAAGGAATTTTGACGTGGATTGTTTGCTCCAAGGTGGTTCATGCATCCCAAAATAGAAGGAGCTAATCCCTTGATAGGAGGAGCCATCCCTTTGAAGGAGGGCTTAATCCCTTTGAAGGAGGACCTAGTAACTTCCCTCCATTGCACTATAAATTAAGGAATTGGGTTAGTTGCTGGGGAGGTTAGAAGCTGAACATTTTTGAGGGTAAATGCTAGTGGAATTGGGACTTCCTAGTTAAGCTTGAGAGGAAAGATCACATACCTTTTGACTTCATTGGGAAGTGAGTGAAACTTGTCAAAGTAGAGGAGACTTCTTGTCGGACCCTGGGAGGAGCTTGTACAGCATCAAGGCACAGGTTGTAAAGTTCTTCTTTGATTTGAATTAATACAATCAGATTCATTTTTCTCAACAAATTGTCTCATGTGGTTTGTTTCATAATCTCCTTGATCATTATGATGGATATGCTTTATGATATTGGCTTTTCAGGTGCTATTTAATTTGTTTTCTTGTTTGTGTTTGCATACTTACTTCAAGGAAGCTCATTTGGAGCAAAGGAGCAAGGCTTCCACAAACTTGCATTGGACCCAAGGTAGGCCTAAAACACTTGTTTGCCTTTGTTTTTAATTTCATATATAGAGAAAGATAGTTTTTGATTGGCTTTCTTGTCACTAGATATCTTTAGATACTAGGAATGTCGATCTTGTCCGCAACCTCGACTCATTCCGTGTGAAAAAATGGCGACTCCACTAGGGACTTGATTGTTTTCCTTGTTTTGACTTTGACCTGAGAAACTTGTGTTTTTGTTTCTATTTTTGGATTGTTGTGTGTAGAATTGGGTGGATTTAGTAGATCTAGGAATATTTTTGGTTTTCATAACTTTAGGAGAAGCCCGCATCCTGTGCTTGTAACACAGTGCGTACTTGTATGCATATTTGCTTTGCACACAGAGCGTGCACGCACCTGTGTGAACTGTTGGCCTGCGGACCCTGCTAACATTTTGAAAAACTTAAATCTTGCTCTTTCAATTAGTTTAGTATTTTTTTAGATGTTGTTATCCTCTGCCCAGACCTGCATGTGACTTAAGAACTTTCCTTGGTTTAATTCCATTGGTGTTAGGGTTTTAGGTGAAATTCCTAGAAGTTTTGGTTGTTGGTCTTGATTTTCATTTTGGTCGTGTAGTAGCTCAGAGCTTAGAAGCTGTAGAAGCCTCAGATCACCTTGGTTTTTACTGGTCTTCTTATGAGTCTAACCATTTGCAAAATCTACCTTTGTTGAGGAATCCATCTTGTGTTTTCTCTTTACGAAACTTCGAAAAAGCTTGTGTTAAAAGTTTGGATTTCATTTTTACAAAAGAAAACAAAAAATTGCTTGTTTTTTGACTGATTTGTGATTATGGACAAGTTAGTCCTTGGTTTGCTTATCGCCAAGTAAAACATCCTTGAAAAAGACATCTTGTAAGCTTTTACTTCAAATAGTTTTCTATAGTTTGTAGATCTCAAGATTTGCTTTATTCATAGTTTTGAGTGTTTTATAAAAATACAAAAATCTCTTTTGGAAAAAGTTTGTTTTTATAGTATTTGAGCGTTTGAAAGAAAAGGGAAATTTTTGTGAAAATAACTAGTTGTCTCATTTTGAGTGCATTGGAACAAAAACTCTTCTTTTAATTTGTTTGTTAAGAAAGATTTGTGTTTACACATATTTGCATTCTCAAACTCTTTCCTAGATAGAAGTTCATTGAAGAGAAAAGGTTTCTTAATCATCTTAAGTGCATTTTTTAGTGCTTTCGAGTCCAGTCTTCACACCACGAGTTTCATCTCCGCACCTTTTGACTTAATCAAAAACCAATAAAAATAACGCTTAAAGTAAAATCAATCTAGTAAATCTTTTTATTTCTAGGGCTCTATTACACCAACATAGCTTAGGCTAGTGTCTTGGAGTAGGGAGTAATTAACTCTCCAAGACAGTAAAACAAACAAGTAGTTGTATTCTTGCGGTAGGAGAGAAATCCAATTGTTGCATCTATGCTCTGGGAAAGCTCCTCTTAAAGGAGAAGCACGAGATCGTGTCCGAACCAGTGTGGGAATCAATCCTTCCTCATTGACAACAACGCCAGATATTCACATATTAAAAATGGTAAACCTCGAATTAACCATTGTCGAGGAGCCTGGGGTCACTTGTTGGTAAACCTTGGATTATGTCAAGGAGCCTTCAAGGGGATTGAGCTTGCTACTCTGCCCTTGCGTGCGTATTGGACCGTAGACTGTTCCCCCAGGTATATTTGTTTCTGTTGGTAACCATAGTGACCATATTCTATAGGATTCTTCCTAAGGTGACGGTGGTGGGAAGATCCCATTGTACCTGGAGCAGACGTCGGCTAGACTCACTTGGATTTTTCTGGGGGTTCTCTTCACTTGAGGACGGTTTAGTGGAGAAACTTGTGCGAGTCTATTTCATTAAAGCAGGTTGTCGGGTAACTGTTCCAACCGCTATTTCTGTATTGAACTCTGCGACGTTGGATTTCATCACCAAACTAGTGTTTTCAGTACAGAAAGTTACTGTTTGTGTGTGTGGTTGATATCTCCTAGATTCTTTAGGCGTGTGATTCAATTTGTTTGGTTCTTTAGAGGCTTTAGGTGGTTTTCATTGAGATTTTACTTTGTTTTCGTGTGAAGTAGTTAAAATTTTTAACTGTGGCTGAATTACCAAGGAAGTCTCGTAGACTTCGGGGCCAACCTCCTGAGTTTTCACCGAGCCAGCCTGAAGGGCTACGAGCCCTGGTAACTCCTAGAGACAGTAGAGTTGGGTCACCTGAAAAAGGAGAGTCTTCTTTGGTGGTATATCCTGATTTTTCAGCTTTAATAGTAGATTATAGTGCACAGTCCGTGTCTGTTTCCGAAGTTACTGGTAGTGTTTCATCTACTAGTGATATAGGTGAAGAACCTAAAATATCTAAACCTAAATCTAAAACTGCTGCTACTCCAACATCAGGGTTTGCCTCTCCAGCTTCCAGTGGTCCTAGTTCACCTAGGGTAGAATGAATAATTACCCAAAATCTTCCTTCTGGACTAATAGCTATTGAAGAACTTGCTATTCCAGAAAAAGAAGAAGGCATCCCTATCCCTGAAAATCAACCTGTTATAGAGCTTAGGGAGCGTGAATCAATCTTTTACAGTCCACCTAGGAGCAGTGCTTGGTATCTTTCATTGACTAATTTTTTGGAAAACCCGGGACTAAGTTTTTCACCACCTCGTATTTCTTATCACCCAACCGCTAGAGGTTACTATCCTCCGTTAAATATGTCGAGACAGTCGTCCATGTTTTCTCAATCTCCAAAAGCATTTTTGTACGGCAGTCCTTCTGTTCTCGCTGGGTATCAGTCAATTTCTGGTGCTTTTTCGAGAGCATCTCCTCAACCTATTGAACAAGGGTTATTAACTTGAAATAATGGTACTAAGCCGTTGAGTGTAGAAGATATTCTCATGATGTCGGGTACTATTCCCAATCCTCAACCTCAAGGTGGCTAGTCATTGCCTGGGGGGCAGCCTCAAAATCCTCAAGTATTGCCTGGGGGGCAACCTCAAGGTACCCAGTTTGCGCCTGGGGGGCAACCTCAAGGACAGTACATACCTACGGGACAGTACATTCCTCAAGGTCAACCCCAAACTCAATATGTACCTCAAGGTCAACCCCAGTATCAATCTATGCCTCAAGGTCAACCCCAGTATCAATATGTACCTCAAGGTCAACCCCAGTATCAGTACGTGCCTCAGGGTTATCAACCCCAAGGTCAGTACCCAACCCAAGGTTACCAACCACCTTCTGGTCAATCATATGTTCAAGGATTTGGAAATGTACCGTTGAATTATCAACCCTACCCTCAACCCGGTTATGGTCCTTAATATTCTCAACCTATTATGGGTCCGTACATTGGAATGAATGTAGTGTGGGATCCATTTCAATCCCAACAGGTCTTGCAACCGAATGTGCAGTTGTCATCCCAAACTGGACAACCCTTGGTTTCTGGGTCACCCCAGCAACCTGTCCAGTCTACTGTTCAAACTTCTGCACCTTCTGTAGTTTCTCAGTCTGGGCCTAGTACGCCGCGTACTCTGCCTCAAACGTCTGCTGCAACTACTGCAACATCTGTTTCATCTACCCCACCTACTTCTGGAGTATCGACAGCTCTGGTTTCTACTGTCCCTGTATCTACTCCGTAGACATCTTTACCTTAGTCTGGACCCACGGTCCACACTTTGGTTCAGATGCCTGTAGGACAACCAGGTTTAAGTACGGTTGTCACCAGTCAACCTTAATTTATTCAACAACCGTACCAAGGACAGTACCAATTCGCTCCTGCTATGCAACAACCAGTCTATCAGTATCAACCGTACCCTGGGTATACATATCAACAACCTCAGCAACCCTAGTACAGTCCAGTTAATCCTGGTTTTCCGGGAGGATATAATATCCCAAATGCAATTCCAATTCCTAGTTATCCTGGATATCCTCCTCCTGGGACTAGTCTGACGACCCAGAGTTTTACGGACCCTAATCGTCCATTACCATTTATCGCAACTTTGGACTTGCCTGACTTGACGCGCCTTACGAACGATCCAATTAACTATCTTCCGTTTTGGCCGCCAATGCCGAATAAGTTGACTAGTGATATTCCTAAGTTTGAAGGCAAATCAGGAGAGGACCCGTCGAACCATGTGATGTCTTATCACCTCTAGTGTGCGTCTAATTCCATTTCAGATGATTCAATCCATTTAAGACTTTTCTAGGACGCTCTAATTGGTCTTGCGGCCAAGTGGTACATTGAGTTACTGCGAGCCACTTTTTATAACTTTAGTCAGTTAGGTACTTCGTTTTTAACTCATTTTCAGTTGCCAGTCAGATATGATAATGGCACGGAATTATTAACTTCGTTAAAGCAATCAACGTCCACTTACATTTCAGATCATATTCATGAATGGAGACGTCGACGATGTTTAGTGAAAGTTTTTATCCCGGATCAAATCTTAGCTGAATGGTTCGTAAAATCTTTACTGCCCAAGATCACTGAGGATGTCGCTAAGGCTGGAGTCGTTACTGAGGAGCAAGTAATTGCTCAAGCACAGTACCTTGACTTAGTTTATACTCAGTCAGGTACGTTACACGAGAAAATCCCCGATCTTCCCAAGCAAAATCAAATCATTGCAGCTCCTTTCGGGTCTCATGCCGCTGATGGTATGATTGGTACGGTTAATACCAAAAGTAAGAAGAAGTCTTCCAAGAATTCTTCTCCCATCATAACCTTGCTAGATTCCCCGACAAGAGATTCTTCTGCGAAACTTTCCGCCGATATTCATGTTGTAGAGTCATCTACCGCCAAATCAAAAACCGGTAGTAAGAAGAAAGGGAAGAAGAAGAATAAAACAGATAAAAATTCGAAAGAGAAACTAGAAAAAGCGGAATCAACTGATGAGAAACGCAAACCTCGTTATCCTTGTCTAATTTGTGATGAAGAACATTTTACGAGAGATTGCCCTCATCGTGCAGAGGTTGCGAAAATTGTCAAAGGTTCCCAAACTCCTGCTGTTTTGAAGGATCCTTTTCCAAATCAAGACAGTAAGATGATAGGTTCTTCCTCAAATGCCAACGAAGAACCCATATTGATGATGTCCCATGTTAGGATTGCGACTCAATCGCAAGATTATGGAAGTAAAAGTCCTGTTGATGGTAAAGAAGCAGAATCTTCTCATTCTAATCCATCAACCTTAGCTCCCGGTTCCGATCCACTACAGATCGAGAAACCTAATCCAGACTTAGTAATCAAACTGCCCGCCAAGGGTATACCTCGAAAGTCGGCTTTCAATCCACATGCAAGAGTGGCTCAGAACTATAACATTGTTGAGGATTTAGCTATTTCACCTTCAACAATGTCGGCTTTGGAAGTGCTGCAATCATGTCCAGCACAGCGTAAATTACTTTTGTCGACTATAGGAGCTGTTGAAGTTCAGGACCCGAACCTTATAATTTTCGATCTAGAAAATAGTGCACTGCGCTTACCTCATCAAATGGCTGTCCAGATTTCAGTGATAGTAAAAAACAAACCTGTTCATAGGACTGTGATTGATGAGGGAGCTTCCACGTGTATTATGTCGATACAGTGTTGGAGATTGCTTGGTTCTCCTTCACTAAATCAATCCCCGACAATTCTAAAGGCCTTTGATGGCCGTGGGTTTCATCCTTTTGGCATTCTACAGGATCTACCTATAGGGGTTGAAGGTAAAACGTTAATCTAGATGTGGAGGTGGTTGATGCCCCTCTAGATTACAACCTTCTCTTGGGTCTTAGTTGGTCTTACGCTATGACAGCTATCGTTTCATCGGTCTTCCGGCTTATAAAGTTCCCTCATAATGGAAAGATCGTAACCTTAGACCAGTTGTCTTACTTTTCATCCGACCCAGCCTCTGCTGAAAGCATTCAGCATGTTGGTAAAATGACTATCCCGTATAAGGATGTTGGACTAGGACTAGTTAAAGATTCCGGTTTACTGGGAACTTTTCCTTTTCCTCCTATCAACGCATTGTCTTCTATTGCAACCATTCATATGATTTCATCAAACACCATTGTTTATGATGATCCTTGGATCATACCTTCTGAATCTAAGAGAGACTCGTTTGGTGATCTTATGCCTTTGAGTCCATATGAACTTGCATATCAGGCCGTGCAGTTGTTCTCCGACACATCATCAACCAAAATTGACTTAATGAATGTGGTCCATGAGGAATCACTTTCAACATCAAACTCAGATTCAATAACGTTTTCTGAACTTGTTCAAAGTGATGAGAAAATTCGTGAAATCCTATGCGTCAATGAGTTACCATGGGAAGATCTTCATCACAGATCTTCGTTTTTACCCGAGGGAGATCATTTTGAAAATGATTTTTCATCAATTTTTACAACTGAATATGTCAAGGAAGCTCAGAATCCAATGAAACATCCTGATTCCGAGTTAAACTTGGGAAATATTTCTTGAACTATTCCTCTTGACATTTCGGTAAGCCTGGAATTGTTGAAACGTTCATATAGGTGCCTCTTGTACGGAAGATGAAATTCAAACATATAAGGCCCTATTTCAAGAATTCCGCGACGTGTTTGCCTGGTCATATGAGGAAATGCCAGGAATTGACCCTACAATTGTTATTCATGAAATCAAAACTTACCCGGATGCTAAACCCGTCCGGCAATGTTTGCGTCAGATCCACCCAAGAAAAGTTGCTGCAATCAAAGCAGAAGTTGAAAAATTACTCAAAGCAAGTTTCATTTATCCGATCCCGCTAACGGATTGGGTATCGAATATTGTTCTTGTTAACAAGAAGCAAGGGACAATAAGAATATGTATCGATTATAGGGACATTAATCGAGCCTGTCCAAAGGACAATTACCCAACTCCCTATATCGATCAAATCATCAATGATTGTGCCGGCAGTGAAATTTTCTCCTTCATGGATGGTTTTTCCAGATACAATCAAATCAATATTCTACCTGCTGATCAACCAAAAACGGTTTTCATTTGTCCATGGGGGAAATTTGCTTATTGCAAACTACCTTTTGGGCTCAAGAACGCCGGGGCAATTTTTCAACGGGCCATGTCTTATGCTTTTCATGATATCAAGCACATTGTGCAACCCTATCTTGATGACTTGCCTACTCATTCATTACATCGAGCTGATCATCTCGTCCATTTAAGAGCAATCTTTATGAGGTGTAGGCATTATCGGATTAGGTTGAATCCCCACAAGTGTGTTTTCTGTATTGAAATGGGTCGGTTACTGGGGTTTGTTGTTTCGAAAACCAGCATTCACGTCGATCCCTCGAAGGTTGAAGCCATTGTCAAATTGCCTCCTCCTTCGAGTCTTCGCCAACTCCAAAGTTTGTAAGGGAAAGCAAACTTTTTACGACAATTCAATCCTAACTACGCCGAGATCACAAAGGATTTTACCCAGTTGTTGAAACAGAATACTCCATTATTTTGGGACGAGATAGCTGAGAAATCTTTTGATGCACTAAAACACGCGTTAACCCATGCACCGTTGTTGCATCCTCCCAACTACAACCAGGACTACTTCTTGTATCTCGTTGCCTCCCATTCCACCATCGGAATGGTGTTAGTTCAAGAAGATGAATTCGGTACTGAACCTGTGATATATTACCTTAGTCAAACTTTAAATCCAACTGAGCTAAAATACTCACATGTGGAGAAATTGGCATTGGCAGTCGTTCAAGTTGTCCAACGTTTTCGTCATTACTTTTTACTACGTAAAACTACAGTAATTTCTGATTGCAACCCTATGATCTATATTTTGACCAAGCAATTGCTGGGGGACAAGTACTCCAAATGGATTGTGATCCTGCAGGAGTTCGACTTGGAATTTGAAAAGTCTAAGTCAAAGAAATATTTAGTTTTTGTGGAGTTAATGTGTGACTTCCCGCGTGCTGACACGGAAACTGTGGTGGAGGAGCCCATTGTAGACGAATCCTTGTTTCTAATCAACACTTTAGATCCGTGGTACGGGGATATCATCGTTTATCTCCAAACCCAATCCTTTCGGCCAGATATTTCATGGTCAGAACGTCGAAAAATACGATTCCAGTCCCAACAATTCAGAATTATTGGAGATACTCTTTATCGTCGTGGGGCGGACTCTGTTTTTCGACATTGTTTAACTCATGAGGAAGCCGAACGGGTCTTAAATGACTGTCACTCTGGAGCATGTGGCGGTCATATGTCTGGGTATGCCACAGCCCAAAAGATATTGCGCGCTGGCTACTTTTGGCCGTCTATGTTTAAAGATTGTATTATCACGGTCCGAAAATGCCACAACTGCCAAATTTTTGATCGAAATATGCGCGCCCCACCTGCTCCTCTTCACCCTATAATTGTCGTTGGTCCTTTTGCCAAATGGGGTATTGATTTTATTACATGTAACCCTCACTCAGCCCGGGGGCATGCGTATATCATCCTTGCGGTAGATTATTTTACCAAGTGGGCCGAGGCGATGCCTACATTTGAGGCAGACGGAAAAACAGCTGTGATTTTCGTGTTCAATCATATAATTTCTAGGTTTGGTGTTCCACAAACGATTATCACTGATCATGGGCGTCATTTTCGAAATGTTATGATGATTGAACTTACAGGCTAGCTTGGATTGCGTCACGATAGTTCAACTCCTTATTACCCACAAGCTAATGGTCTGGTTGAAGCCATCAACAAAGTTCTAGTCATCATGATCTGACGAATCATTGGGATTCATTGGTCGAATTGGCATCACATGCTATTTTCAGTGCTTTGGGTGTATCGAACCTCAGTAAAAACGTTAACAGGGTTCACTCCTTTCCAACTAGTTTATGGTCTGGAAGCCGTGTTACCCATTGAGTGCAAAATCCCATCATTGCGTATGGCAATCGAGTTACTTCCAGCCACTTCCGAAGAGGAAAGACGTTTGTTATACTTGGCTCAGCTAGATGAGACTCAATGTGATGCTACATTAGCGATCGAGACTCATGCAAAACGTATTAAAGCTCAGTATGATCGAAATGTGACCCCTCGAAATTTTTTGGAAGGAGATCTAGTCTTATTGTACAATCAGGCAAATGATAAATTAGGCGCTGGAAAATTCGTGCCTATGTGGCATGGTCCCTATGTTGTCAAGCGAAAGCTAGCAAAAGGGGCCTATGAATTGGTAGACTTTGACGGGGTCTCTTTAGGTAAACCCAAAAATGGTCTTTACCTGAAGAGGTATTATGCTTAAGGATGGGTGTGGAGATTTTTAGTTAGGTTATTTTTCTTTCTAGCTGGTGTGTTTTAGATTAAAAAGTGTGCTTAGCTTAGACAATGTTTTTTGTCATTATTCCTGCTTATCTTGGTTTTACTCTTGATATCGCAGATATTGACGCCTCTCCAAACATACATTGGTTTTGCTGATGGTGCTTGTCGTAGTACACGGAATATTTCTTCTACAGCTTGGGTTATTTATTCGCCCTCTGACGAGTTGGTATCTATGCATGGGGTAAGCCTCGGTCAAACAACGAACAACATTGCAGAGTATAGTGTAGTGATTGAGTTATTATCTAAATCTATTTCATTTGGGATTGGAGTTTGATAGCGAGGTTAGATTCTGAACTCGTTGTATTACAGCTTAATAGAGTATACGCCATTAGAAATCCAGTTTTATTAAGATTATTTTTGAGAGTGCATCTCTTGGAACGTGAATTTGACTATATTGAATATCAGCATATTCCAAGATCTTTAAATACATTAGCAGATGCAATTGCTTCTCAAATGTTAAGTAGACATGTGCAATAATCATACAAGTAAATTTAAAAACATTCCATAACATGTTTAACAAGATAAGCCGATAATAATGATATCATATAATATAGGAGTGTGTTCAAATATACATCGTCCTCGATCATAGGTTGAAAAACACCTTATGATCGGCAAAAATGATAGGTACAAAAAGCAAAATGTCATGTGTGACTACAATAGGCGATCATCCCATCACTGGTGATGATCTCGATATGAAATCACTGCACGGGCCACCTTACAAAGGAACCTCCTAAAAGGTCTGGGGACTCCAATCACATAGCGCTGAAGTCGACGAGGGATGTCGTATATGCTGGTCTCGGGAATGTCCCCTGTCAGGCGCTCTAGATGGCTCTCTAACTTGGCCAAAGTCTCTGCTGATTCGTCCTGTGGGGCTAGAGCCGGTGCAACTGGTTGTTTTCTCTCGTAAGGCCAGAGAGCGGCTAGTCGCTATGGGCCCACATCTGCATTTTGAAATTTTTACTATCAGTTTTGGGACGATATAAAAATAAAAAAAATTGAAATTAGGAAAATGTTAAAAAATGATTTTACCTGAGTCGTCCTACTGCTCTCCTGGAGGAAGAGCCATGTCTGGGTCTCCACGAAAATCAATCCCAGCATAAGGGAAGTCCTGGATAGAAAAAACCTGGTTCTCCAACCATTGGAAATACTCAGGTTTGAACCGAATGACCTCGGTCCCCTCATCAGGATGACGGCCATAACTGTGACCCATCGCATCAGTTTGGGCTCTCGAGGAAGCCCAACTCCAACAGTAAGGTGCTGCGGGATCAGCATAGGAACCCTCTCCAGGCCAAAACTCACGGCTAAAGCCCCATAACCAAAAGTCTTAATTCGTCCGTTCTTGGCCCTGGTCAGTTGGCCCTTCACATTGGCCAACACAACATCGCACCAGTTGAAGATGGTGCCTCGGAAGCAATCAACTGCCATATGCATCTGGGATCCGGTGGCAATATGTAATGCGGTAGCTTCGCAAAGTCTAGTAACAGTGAACGCAATCACCATGAGCTCAGGACGGGATATGGTCTTTATATCTATCCCTTTGTCTCTAGCCTGGCTATTGCAGTACTTTAGCCGGAGGCTATCGACAGACTGGCCACCTGCCCTAGTCCCGAACAAAGTCAAGTCAACGCCTCTCTTAGACAAACCAGTCAAGAAATATATATCCGTTGGCTCGATTTCGAGCTGGTGGCTACCAATAAAGAAGCACTGGTCCTGAACGCTCCATCTGTCAACCATCCACTGTAAGAAATCCATCTGAGCCCTCATGCCAGGAATGGCCCAGTATTTGTACAAGCCGCACGCCCTCAAAGCATCAAGTGAAGGCTGATGATTCCATGCGGCAGCATCCACGTCCTCGTGCTCTCGTTCGCATCAATCTAGCATGATGTACTACTTGCATCAAGCATAAAGATGAATTAGAATGCTAGAAAATGTTTTCATTGGTCTGTTTTTGAGAAATTTTGGGTTAAAAACCCTCGCGGCGGGGACCGCACCCTAAGTGTTAGACACAGTGCGTGGGACCGCACTTTGTCTACATGTAAGGTGCGGACCCCGAGCTTTTTCCCAATGGAGAAAAAGTCGAGGTCCGCAGGTCCGCAGTGGTAAACCTGCGGACCCCAAGCGCGGGTTTTATGCCTAAAAACCCTCCCAAAGAATGAAATGAAAGACTAAAATGAAAATTGAAACGGTTAAAAATGAAGAGTAGGATGATGTGGATTACCTGGAGAAGACAACGTTCGATTCCGACGGTTGGATTTCCGCAATCTTCACGGGAAGTTTTATGAGCAAAAGCACTATTTTCTCACCCAAATCACAAACGGTAAAAATGAATGGTAAAAGGCCCTTTTTATAAGTTTTTTGAGTAAATAAATTGCAAATTTGTTTATGTTTCACTTTGAAAAGGTATTCTTGTGACATTTTTATCCATTTCAAATAGGTATGAGTAATGTTTGTGTTTTTGTGCAAGATAACAGATTATTCAGGCGAAATCTATCATTTTCGGCGAAAAAAACGCTAGAGTCACCTTTAAGCTCTTTTCTAACTCCTAAAACATGAATAGATTGCCGAGTTTTTCTTTTAAGCTCGTTAAAATGGAATTAAAAGACGGTCCATTTACAGCTCTTTTCCGACCGTAAAAACATAAAAAGATTGCCGGATTTTTGTCGTTTCAAATTCGATATTGGTTATAAAACGACATGTCCTTGATCGCTTTTTTACTTTTTTTTTCGGATCAAAGACACTAATGACGAAAAGTACTCCTTGGTTGTAAAAGATCAAGCGGTTCTCTCAAGTATTATTTTATACTTTTTCGGGCTTGGGAGACACAAATTTACG